>JAUTBT010064216.1:0-14411 GCA_032361225.1 Lepetodrilus schrolli
TGTTGCGGGTTTCCTCCTGCCCTAAACTGACAAGTCGTGATATAAGTGAAAGAATCTTGAAAGCGACTTAAACCCCCAATACAAAAAAAATAAAAATATAAAATGTATGTATTGGATAACAACCTAGTAACAGTCAATTTGTGAAAAAGAATGTCCGAGCCCCACCAGGTGCGAGGACGTTGCTTTTAACAAATGGACCATTTAGATTATGTTATCTGACTTAAAATACAGCACACATTTCATGTGCACTTCCTGGGCATGCCTGTCCTCCAGTTGGATTGTCATACATGTATCGTGTTCCATGCACGCTGCGTGAACACGTCATGAAACATGTGCTGTTGCTGGCTACTGTGACTATTTCAAAAGACTTGATGAATTTGGGTTGATTTTTTTTGTAGCCTGCATTGCTAACGTGATAAAGCATAGGACTTGTAACCAAAAGTTCGATCCTGACTGTAGTCAAGATATTTTACAATGTGTGTTAAATTACATATCAACTGCATCATGCTATAAATCATATACATAATTTAACTATTCATCTCGCTATTACATCATGTGCATAATTTTTTCTACATAATTATTTTGCATGTTTTTCATGCTTCTTCATTTTTAAAACACATATAGTAAAATAATTAAATGTTTAATCATTGCAAATGTGTGAAAGATTCCTGCAGCGACGTTAAACTCCATAATCACTAACTCACTTACAATGTGTGAGTGATGAATGGTACACTGCAGTTTGAAATGTACACGTCCACACAATCTCAAATGATGAATTTCAAAATTGTATATTCCTGAATGATAATGGACAGAAAACTGTATATTCGTGAAAAATAATCAACAGATTTACAATGGACAAAAATGGCGGCTGTATTTTAAGTCTAATGAAGGTCCGTATTTGCTTCTCAATCAGAGGTCCAGCACTGTCTGAATGGTTGAAAACAGTTTCACATATTTAGAAAATTATGATTTCTTTTTCAATACTTAATGACTATAAATATGAAATAAATTTGTTATATATTATCCTCTGGCAGATTACTGTAAGATTACTGAAAACCTGTGGTGAAATGACATCATTAATCAACTTGTTCAATAATGTTGCTAAGTTGTATTTAGCAATGTACATTATGTCACAGTGACTTTTGCATGTACAAAGACTCAATTTACCAACAATATTATTTGTATTTTATTTTACTTCTGTGACTACTTCTGTTATCACTGAGAGGGTTAATTATTATACTTATAGAAAAGCCCAAAATGGACTTGTCAGGCGTGAGGGACATTACAGTGAAGGCTGGCCAGGAGTTTCAGATCAAGATTCCCTTCACAGCTACTCCCAAACCCAAAGCAACATGGAAGTGTGGAGACGATGAAGTCAGCGAATCCAATAGAATCACGTTCACGGTAAGAACCACATTCACTGTAGAACCACATTCACTGTAGAACCATGTTCACTGTAGATGTAGAACCATGTTCACTGTAGAACCATGTTCACTGTAGAACCACATTCACTGTAGAGCCATGTTCATTGTAGAACCACATTCACTGTAGAACCACATTCACTATAGAACCACATTCACTGTAGAGCCACATTCACTGTAGAGCCATGTTCACTGTAGAACCACATTCACTGTAGAACCAAATTCACTGTAGAGCCATATTCACTGTAGAACCACATTCACTGTAGAGCCATGTTCACTGTAGAACCACATTCACCATAGAACCACATTCACTGTAGAACCACATTCACTGTAGAGCCATGTTCACTGTAGATCCACATTCACTGTAGAGCCATGTTCACTGTAGAACCACATTCACCGTAGAACCACATTCACTGTAGAACCACATTCACTGTAGAACCACATTCACTGTAGAACCACATTCACTGTAGAGCCATGTTCACTGTAGAACCACATTCACCGTAGAACCATATTCACTGTAGAACCACATTCACTGTAGAGCCATGTTCACTGTAGGAACCACAATAACAGTATGAAGCACTCTTTGATCTCATCAGGTCAGACTTTGTAACACTTGCTGATCTGTAGGTAGTATACATGTATTTGTCATTAGATGGAGATTTATTCATCTTCAGCTTACATTGTCAGAAAGAATCGTGTCATGGTCAGCCTTTTTGTCGTCATTCATGAATTGTCCTCTGATAACATCACAAATATTTTCCTTACAATTTCCCATTAAGTTTAGCACCAAATATTGATCAAACACTCCAGGACTCTCCTGTATGAAATGACATAACTGTAAGATAACCTTACCTCTAACCTTAGCCATAGACTACATCATAGACTACACCATAGACTACAGCATAGAGTACACCATAGACTACACCATAGACTACACCATAGACTACACCATAGACTACACCATAGACTACACCATAGACTACACCATAGACTACATCATAGACTACACCATAGACTACATCATAGACTACACCATAGACTACATCATAGACTACACCCCAGACTACATCATAGAATACACCCCAGACTACACCATAGACTACATCATAGACTACACCATTGCTTAGACTACACCATTAAGGCTACCACAGAGTTACTCTGTTTCATACAGGAAAGTCCTGCCTTAAAACACACGTGATAGTGTTCAGTTGCTTCTATGTATTAACTCTCTCTACGGTATATTTCGTCACGTAACTACCTGGAGATTCATATTTTAGGATCAATATCGATTTTCTGACCAAATTGTCAGAACGCCCAGGGTCTTCCGGATATGGATATTTCTTTTAGTTTTTCATTAGACTGAGTGGACTGTGATGTGACAAGCTAAGTGCATGTTAGACAAGTCAGACACGTCCAGATTCATATAGTAGTCACCTTCTTTCACTCCCTCTTATAAAACTAATTATATAACGCTAATACAGAATTTCGAATCCGGAAAGTCGATGCTTCAAGGTAGATTTGAATTTTATTTTTGTACATAATTGTAAAAAATATGAATAGGTAGTCTTCCGACTGCCAGAATAATGACTTCTACAACACTACTTTGAATGAATATACTCCAGGCATTTGTAAAGAATTCAGGCTTGCTGGATGACAGAAATACAACACATATTTTGAGATGTATGTGGAGAGCAGATTCGCAGAATATGACAATTCGAATGTAACGCCCACGTTCTGAATCATATATATATATATATATTACATAAAATGACCACCAAATATTTAAAAACTTTTTTTTATTATTATTAGTATTTTTGAATTTTTGTACGGTATTTCATTTCTACAAAAGTTACTGTTTTTAATACTAAGAAATAGAAAACATAACGTTAAAAATGTACATTAGACAATGCCATTATACAACATTGACAAGTATAAATATTTAATTTAGATTTTAAAACTCTATACAGTTATCGCTTTCTAAAACTTTCTTTGGTTAAATTGTTCAGATTCTAAGCTTAAAAGAAATAAGAAGCATCTGCGCTTGAAATGAATTCAAAATATCTTCCATAAGTTAACATGCTCCTACGCATGTGTAAACTACAGCAATGAAGTCTCAAGCATTAACTGGCTGTGAGTCAAATTGAAATAGGAAGCGCTTTGAACAGTAACCTTATCGCCCGCCACTCTCTGTAATGTTTGGATGGACGATGCAGTTGATTAGACAAGATCTGTGTGTCCCCATTAATTATGACATCAATGCTCTTCAAACCTACTTCCAAGCAAGGGATAACTGATGCACCAGGATACTTGTGACCTGTCTGAGAAAGGAGTGACACTATCAATTTGTCTTTGACACATTTTACCTTGAATAAACCCGGCATGAGTTAGTAAACTAATTCAGAACCCCTGGATGACGATTGTTTATTTAATGAATACCAGGTTGAATAGATTACGTCATTTTAGGAAACTGAACATTTGTTGTAGAGAAATTAATCGAATGATTACAAGTATGTTATACAAACGTCCACCTGAAGTTGGTTACTAATTCCAAATTCCCAGTCTGGTGTTCGCGAATTTACCGTCGTGGTAAAGATATCGAACTACCCTAGTATAAAGCATTCTGATCCTGTTAAGTAGAACGTCTGGCCACTGTGTGAACAACTGTGGACACGAAAGTAACTAATTCTAGTACACATCCTTCAGGGATAAAGAGGACACGGCCTAATGCAGTGATTGATAAGCTAATGGAACTGTAGAATGTCGCTGTTGAAGAGTCCTTCTCGTTGTCTTAAGGTTGGACACGATGCAATTCAGTCCAAGCGTATTATATAAATAGTCCGCGGGTCGTTGTATCGTCCATGGTATTCGAGATAGTTCCTGTAATTCAACACGAGATAAAGGATGCTTCATTATCAAACAGGAAAGATGTTGTTAGTTATAGAGCTACCAAATATTTCACAATAAGAGCTCGAAGAAAGAACATTATATATTACATTATATTTGATTTGAATGAACTATTATTAACACCTCACACAATCGATGGGTTAGGTGTGGACACTTGAACAATTTAAGAATGCAAGCTATCGTTACCATAAACAGTGAACATATACCACTTTTCTCGAATACTCTTCACGTATTTCAACAAACAATAAAACGAATACTAGCCTTGGCCGTTGATCTCAATGTCTCAGATAATATTGTTTTATTGATATATTTCTGATAATTAAGTGCTGAATCTCAGAATAAACGACTTCTTTTGACGGCCCGGATACCCCTCTGTATTGCAATGATGAAACACACTTATTGCTGGATTTAACGATGTCTAAGAGTTGAACATAGATACGTTAAATTAAAACCGCATTCGCCCCCAGTTCACATATCATATATTTGGTGACGATAACTCGTCTCTATCTCAATTCGTTTGGTCATATATACAAGGCTATGCTGTATGTCAATTGTTGTTAATCTAATGAAATACTGTATATCTTAGAAATTACAATATTTGTCAATTATACTACAGTTAAATTAATAAACACAGTCTTAGTTTGTCTGTAATCCATATTCGATCTAATCTCATCGGACTACACTGTTCAGTATTTCATTCATTATTGGGTTAACATTTTAACTGAGACTGTCCCGGGGGCCCGGCATCAATGTTCGCGAAAGTTACCTTTCCGACGCGATGTTGATAGGATGCGATGTCTGTAGAGTGGCAATGCAGTTATCATCCTTGGTCTTGTCAGTACCAGCCGGTGCTCGCAGGTTTACTGCAACATTCAGCGCTACGGATGTTGCGAGTTTCCTCCTGCCCTAAACTGACAAGTCGTGACATAAGTGAAAGAATCTTGAAAGCAACTTAAAACCCCAATCCAAAAAAAAAGTTCAAAATAAAAAAATACAAGTGAATGATATTTTATTATTGTTTAGTATAATTTGTGACTAATGAAAAATTTTTTAAATGTAGTCAGAATTTATTTTTTCTTTCTTTTCTTATTAAAGGTTTGAAATATGTTTTGAATTCATGTGAATCATATTGTCATATGCTTGGGTCTAAAATGTGTTGATGAGGAACAAGCATTTCGGAAATGTAGTTGAAATATTTTTATGAAAGGTTTGAAATATATGTTTGGAAATGAAATGCAAATGAATGATATTTTAGAGTACTTTGGTCTCTATTCTCTATATTCAGATTCTTATCAAAGAGCTCATAATAATCTTTTGTTTGCATCAATTAAGGAATGACATTTGAATCATTATCTTTCATGGTGCCAAATTCCTTATAATGACAGTCTTGAAAATGTCTTTGGTTAATGAGAATTTAATGTTTCTCCTGAAAGCTATTTTGGTGGAAGAAACTGTCTAGTATTGCATCACGATATTGCAAGCAGTAGTTTAATCTGATGACATATATGAAATAAATAAGTATCTTTCATTGTGTTATGATTATAATGACCAATATGATGTCCATTAAGGACAAAAACAGGGATACTATCATTATTGTATCATCTCAACAAAGTAACGTCAAATCCTTATTGTTTTATTTTTATTGAAAGTTTACCTTTTTTAGTCAAAACAATATGCTTGGCAACCTGAAAGCAGAGAATGAGAAAAAGTTACTTGCCCTTGGTATTTTTTGCCCTAGCCCTTAGACAGTTTTTGAAGAGACTGAACATGATATTTTGTTTGTATTGCCTGTAAAATATCCATTTTTATATCCTGTATACAGACAATCTCATGATAAATACGATGTGAAATGGAAAACATGTAGGGCATATTATTGTATGTTGTGCACTGGAATACACAATTTGCATTGTCAGATGGATAAGTCTTGAGTGACATTGCCTTCAGGCAAACAGTGCCTTCAGGCAAACAGAAAGTACACCATCTGATGGACCAGAGGGCTAATACACGTTCTAATTTTCCCATTCAACAGTCAGCGCTGGTCAGTGTGAAATCCAACGGAATTCCGTAGTTTGTAGATCTAATCTGTCATGGTGAAACCACTGGTCTTGAAGGAATCTCAAACAGGCCATTGCACGATTGAACTCTTCCTGGTGTATACCAGAAACTCAGAATTCATGTAGTATGAGAATAATAACATGTAGACCAAATTATATTTTGATTTCACAAGGCTCATAATTATTTCAATGTACTTTTTAAGTGATTTCAAAATTATCAAAAAATCTTTTCGGAATTTTGGTTTTCCCAATGATAAAATTCATTAATACTTTGAGATACATACTGGTATATTGGAAGAAAACTATCCTTGTTTGTTGAATTGAATGATTTTTAATGTTCATTCTATGAAAACAGCACGCTAAAACTGTGAAGATGGTGCCATAGTACATATGAAAGCAGCTCTAAACACTAATCCTTACCCCACAAACACACACTGTTATATAACATTATTACAACATTGTAACAATGTTATAGCATTGTAATAACATTGTAATAACATTGTAATAACCTTAAATAACTGTAATAACCGTTTATTAGTTGTGTGTTTGCTGGGTATCCTCAAAATATGACATGAAAATAAAATAAGGCATAAGTATCATTCATCCAGTTTGCAAATTTATATAAAATGTAACATGCTTATCAAAACAGTAATTTGTATTGGCCTTTATTGAATTTGGATTTAAAGGTACACACATTTAAATAAATATTAAGCAAGTACCGAAATAACATCCCATCGTCATTTTCCAATAAACCCTCGAGGTACTACAGTAAATGATGGTGTATCTAGCCATTCATAAACTGACTTATAGTATCCCATACTTAATGAAATCGCGGAGATGTACTGTACCAGTGTCCTGAGATCCTATTTTCCACACCACTTAGTCTTTAGCAAGCTCGTTACCTTCACGTTCTCAGTCCGGAGTTGGTGGGAAGTCGTACATCCTCTCCATCTTGTACTTTACCCAGGACTTTGAATATGATATTAGACTTTTAGAAGATAACCTTTTCATGTAGATTACACCTTTTAACGTGCCACCGCTGAAGGGATTTATAAATCGATGACGTTCACGTAGATTCCAGGGAAGGAGGGTTCTGCCAGCTCTGAGTTGTCGTTGGTGGGGGGCTAATAGACTGGGAATACCAGATACAGTCGATTCTATAGATGGACACGAGGGTTTGTAGTAAATGGTTTAATGTACATGGGCATTGAATGCAGTAAAGGTGAATGGCAGTGAATGCATGAGCGTTGAATGGAGGTGAATGCATCAACAGTAAGTGGAGGTGAATACATCAACGGTGAATGAAGGTGAATGAAATAGCTTATCAATGTCAACTAATGAGATAGGGGCCATTTCTTGAAAATGCTTTTTTGAACTGAACATCATATATTTTTTTTCAAATTGACATTTTTTGGAAATATTGTGTGTTTTTTTTTAAATTGTCGGTTGTATCATAGGTGTGTTTTGCTAATTGGAATACACTATAATTGTTAAATTATAAAATTACTGAAAATATTTTCTGATATTAAATGTCTGTTTTATGTTACAAGATCTGAGTTTTCTTTGGCCTACGATTGTTTCCTTTTAAATCTAATGCTGTCTAATAACCAGAAAAACAGTAAAACAATTTTTCTTCAGATGTCGTGGAACGCCTTTCAGCAATTCATGAAATGTCGCATTGGGGCAGAAAAAAATGTTAACAGTTTACTTTCAGCTATAGGCATTTAAGAAAATCGATTTACATGAAATCTACTTAAGTGTCCTTTCTTGACTACTAGGCCATCAGCAATTTCAACACGTATCTGACTTTGATGGCGCTGAGTAATTGACTTATTTAGTTACATTTTACTCAAGGCACAAAAAACTCGTTTTCATTACCTACATTGTATATTTCATCCAAAAGTGAGAGAAAACCAAATTAATCACATTTTTTTTCAATTTCAATTTCGGTTTGATGTAACCCTAACAGTGAAATGTAAATTACATTTCTTGAAAAATGAACCAACCTCACAAAACTGAGAAGAAGAAAAAATGCATATAGATTTAAATTTCTATTGATTCTATTTCACGTCTTTTTCTGATGAATGGTGAGGAACTGAATTATATCATGATATGACATCGAGTCTCAGTATTGGAGGCATATGTTCTTAAGGAAATTTGAATCTCCCTGATACAGTGAAATCCATGTGACATGGTGCCATTGACACCCATTAGAAAAAATTAGAAAGGGACAAATTTACATGACTAGTTTCCATGTGTGCCAGTGTCTGCGTGAATGTAGTTGATCATGAAACATCAAAGATTCTCTATTCTATTAGAAATTTCACTGTAGAACAATTTCACAATTGAATTTTAAGTTTTACCTACAATGTTCCACCTTGGTACGTCAGTACCAGCTTGTGCTCGCAGGTTTACTGAGAAACATTTAGTGCTACAGATTTTACGGGTTTCCTCCAGCTTTAAAACTGACAAGCTATGATATGAGTGAAAGAATCTTTAAAGCGGCTCTAAATCCCAATTCATACCAAAAAAAATAAAATAATAATTTGAATTTAAAGAGATACGTACAATATTCTAAATCTCTCAACATCATATTTTTCAGCAATTTTGAAACAAACATGCACAAAATGATATTATTTAGTCCCACATGTCATATCTCTTGGGCTTGTAGCAGTAGGACTATGAGCAAGCACATGCACCTTTAACTTTAAAAGTTAATTTGAAAGTTTTGACCAGGAAATTAAGTTGGCAATTTGCCGACAGCCCTTAACAAGGTAAGCAAATGCAAGTGAAGGATGGGAGAGCACCGATAATGACGTGGGATTTACTGAAATGGATCGGGCGGCCGTCGTCATCGCCAGCAGTTGAGCAACATGCACAACTGGGACCACGAGTAATCAATACCATGGAAAAGAATAGAATCAATGCTAAATAAAATGGATAGGAGAGCTTGTCCATTTCAAGACCCGAGACCCATTTCTTAATAGTTTTTCATCGTATGATCGCCCTCATTTTTGCAACACTTTCCCACCATATTCTGATAACATGGCATGGAAAATGTATTCTATTATTATCCACACTATTAGCCCTGTCAAGTAGCTTTGTCGTTCTGAAAGTACCAATATCGGAAGTTTTTTATGGACGGGATTCCGTTGCTGGCTTATTAAAGGTTTCCTACAGTGGTCTGACACCTTTTTGTTGCTTCCTCTTTAACATTCTCTCCTTCTCTGAGAGAGGTATTTCTGCCTTGTATTGGAGGAGGTTGTTAGAAGCCGAACAATTCCTATTGCCATCAATGAACTGCTTTGGGTCAAGCAATTTCTGTTATTGATGAGGCTATCTAGGATAAATGGTGTCAATATATCTGGAATGACGTTGGGCTAACTGGCACTGTTTGTATAATGCACGGGTCGTATATAAGTCTAATATGATTTCTTGCACAGGAAAGGTCTTCAAGACATCCCATGTGCTTTCAATAGAGCATACTGTTTATTATACTTTTGATAGTCATGATGATATTGGAGTAGGTTTAGATGAAACAAGTCCAACCAGAATATCAGTTTTGTGACCCAATTTGATTAAATGATCTTCTTGAACACATTTTGGCAGAAATGTTCATTTATTAGAATCCTGTTTTACTAAGTGTGTTCTTTATTTTGACTTTTTCTCATAACTCATTTCTAATAGCTAGATATAATTTTTTTCTACATGTTTGTCAAGTGAACTACCCAGCATCTATATTAATTAACCAATTAGCCAGGTTAAATTAATTACTTTACATTGCTGCAGGAATATTTCATCCTTATGTAAATGACAACTAAAGTAGAATGTTAAAGCTAGAAATTTTGTGATTATTGCTTGGTTCTACAGACATACACTTTGGCAATATTAATGAAAATGATTACTGCATGGTTCTACAGACATTCACTTTGGCAATATTCTTGAAAATGTACTTAATTTAAATATGCAAATTTCTGCCATTGTATAACATAGTCTCCAGATGTTTTTTTTCTACAATCACAGACTATTATTGCCTGGGGTGGGAGATAGATAACTTTTTTATGGTAATAATCTACGGCAATGTTTTTCCCTGTATAAAAGGGGGAAATTGAATTGTCGGATTGATCCAATAAAAACTACCAAACTAAATTGAAGTAATGCATACTCTTGAGATCGAGGTCCGTTGAACTAGACACAGATCTTGCTTTGATGAACTGTCATGTGTGAAACGATACAACCAGTTGTCGGGGAAAAGCGTGTTTCGATGAAGATTTTCCAGACCAAGCAGATGATTTTGACGACGTCGATTGAAAAAATATAATCAAGCATGATGATTGCTAGTCATTATATCATTTATTTGAGTAGTTTTACAATTTTGTAATGTAGTACATTTTATGCATGGATTTGGTTTGCTTTGTTTTCAAATGTTTTCTGGTGTGTTCTTTTAATGTCACATGTTGAAATTGAATCATGTAATGCCATTGATGTACTTTTTATTTCATGTGTAAGTAGGACAGATCAAATAATTCTCATCTGATCCCCTTTACCCTTCAATATTAGTTGATTTATATAGAAACATTTATCTTCTACTATTAGAAACTTTCAAGTGAATTGAAAGCAATTATTAATGTAAATATTGAAAGTGTAAATTTAGAAGAACATATTAGCATATGCATGCCATTTTATATATATGCATGTTTGATAGTGAAATTCATATTACAGGTAGTTTGTAATTATAGATATTATATGATTCATCTCAGTATCAAAGATTTGTATCAAAGAGTTTAGAATGATATTATTTCCAATATATTTGATGAAATTATCGTATTCATTATGAAGATTATTTATCTTGGATGATGCTAAATCTCTATATTTGTAGATGGACACATATGTATGATAGCCTTATATTATAATATGTACATAGATCAATAAAGATTCACAGCCAGAATGGCTCCAAACTGCAATTGCCTTTCCATCATCAAAAGGATTTATCCTTTTCAAAAACTCTGCTTTGAGTAACAGAAAGAGTCGTCATTTTTTCAAAGGTCCCGTAGGCAGTCCAGCCAAAGAGCCATGTTGAATTTTGAACAGGTTTTATGGGAAATTCTTCATTTGGTCTAATTTGTACGTGTCAGCTGAGGAAATAACATCGAAATTGGCTTTAAACACTATTGACTTATACTGCTATGCTGGGCTTTAGGGAGCAGAGCAATGGGGCCCTACTTGGGCATGCAGTTAGCTAGGGAGCTGGTCGATACAGATATCGCTAAGGTAGAGAACTCTACTTGAATTGTAGTGTACCAAGGGGCTCGGAAAACATGACATGTTGTCAGTTTGAGATTTGGAATGACTGGGTGGCTGACAACTTCTGTGATTATTTTATGTGAGGAAGTATTGATCTGACAATTGAAACTGTAAATGTATTTGGACTGACATTTGGTGTCGTGTTTATTGAAAGTAAGTGACATTTTGAGTGACCACAAAAATCACTTAAATTTACTTATTTTCCTCCCCCCCCCCGATTGTTGGCTTGGCATACTGCATGGTTCCACGTCAAACTTGGTCAAATATTATTTAAGGAATAGACCGTTATCGTATTCTACTGGTTTATCACATTCTAATAAAAGCTTAACTTCACCATTTCCCTGATTGACAACCAAGCTAGACTATTTTCAGCGTCAAAAGTTACTCTATTTACTGTAATAGTAACCCAACTCTGACAAATTCTCTCTGAGGGGAAACATGCCAACACTTAGTCTAAAAACTTGTGTTACCTCCGGGAACGAAATCGACATAATAGTCGACTATTATTGTCAGAAAATGGAGTCCATTTCCCTGGAGGACATCAAATATATTACCTATGTGGCAAACCGTTGAGCTTCTGTTGAAGGGGATCGATCGGTGGAATAGATGGAAGCTGATCAGATATTCAGACATACAATCCCATCTTCCTTCAATTAGAGTCGCTAATGCTGTCCCTACAGCTAGGAGATGGGGGATTACGTAGCTGCGGTCGTTGTGCATGTCGCGGACCACCACGTTCCTCTGGTAATGTTGACAGCGGAAGCGCACACGTCCCATGTTTTAATAAGAGCATTTGAGGACATTTGAGATTTGTGTGCATGTCGCTGACCACTACGTTCCTCTGGTATCGTTTGCATCTCTGGTTGCCTCCAGCATGGAGAGGGTTAATAAGAGCATTTGAGGAAATCGTCGTTTTTGTGTGTGCTTGTTTTTCAAACTCCATTTTTGGAGTTTTGACCTTTTGAAATAGCTCAGATCGTGATAGATGTGGTTGTATGCGGTTCCACCTCAGAGTCTGATCATCAGTGAGGCCATCATTCTCCATGTCCACCACCATTCTGTGACATGAAAATCAATGGACTTTTTCTAATTACCTTCCAGCGTATGGTAAACAACAACTGTGTGTCCCCGGTTAGACATAGTGTCAGATAGATGTAGTGTCAGATGTAGTGTCAGATAGATGTAGTCAGATATATGTAGTTGTCAGATAGATGTAGTGTCAGATATATGTAGTGTCGGATAGATGTAGTATCAGATAGATGTAGTATCAGATAGATATAGTGTCGGATAGATGTAGTGTCGGATAGATGTAGTGTCAGATAGATGTAGTGTCGGATCGATGTAGTGTCAGATAGATGTTGAGTCAGATAGTTGTTGTGTAGGGTAGATATAGTGTCGGATAGATGTAGTTTCGGATAGATATATTGTCTGATACATGTAGTGCTGTATGGATGTAGTGTTGGATAAACATTCATTGTCAGATAGATGTAGTGTCGAATAGATGTAGTGTCGGATAGATGTATTGTTGGATATAGTGTCGGCTAGATGTATTGTTGGATATAGTGTCGGCTAGATGTAGTGTTGGATAAACATTGATTGTCAGATATATGTACTGTCGATGTAGTGTCTGATACATGTAGTGTTGGATATGGTGTCTGATACATGTAGTGTCTGATACATGTAGTGTGGTCTAGATGTAGTTTTGGATAAACATTGATTGTCAGATAGATGTAGTGTCTGATGGATGTAGTGTTGGATAGACATAGTGTTGTATAGATGTGGATAAACATTGTCAGATAGAGGTAGTGTCAGATATATTTAGTGTCGTTCCATTCCGTTTCAAATTGAGAGCACCTGTTGCGTAATAACAACATCATTGTTTTGTTTTGCTGAGGCTGAAATCATCCCAACCAGTAATTATCAGTTGATGGTATTTACATTGCGTTGTCCTATGTCAAATGTGATTCCTGTTGGAAATTAACTTTATAACACATTTCACCTTTCTTCCTGCTGTTGTGCTCTAGGCGTGTGCTGATCATAGTCATGTGCTGATCAGCAAGGAGAATGAAAAACTGTTCATTGCAGTTGTTTTACATCACAGAATTGTCAATTCACATTTTATGACAATTTTAATACTTTTAAAATTACTTTTCAGCATTTGCTCTATTTCTCTCTGATACAGTGTACCTATATAGCTAATAGAGATGAATTTTAAATAATTGCTTTTGGTTTTCCTCCCCACAGCTCCAGGCCAGCCATTCATCATCCCCGAAGAGTGCAGTGCTGAGAACAACAGTGTGACCATCGCGTGGCAGCCATACCCTTCAAGTGTGGTAGAGGCGTACACTCTGGAGCTGGACGACGGCAATGGTGGAGACTTCAGGGTGAGTTGTCAGATCACATGGATACTACAGGCTTTCCTCCCACTAGTTACAGACCAGCATATAATCTGGAGTTGGACGGTGGCAACAGGGGATACTTCAGGGTGACTTAATAATGAAACAAGTAATTAATGCACATATTGTACCATCTCAACAGCCAGAAGTAGACAAAACAAAGTATTTGTCATTGGTACTTGACATTATCATTCTTGTCGCACAACAATGTATCTACATGTAAAACCCTTAATTTGGTGGACAAATCTCTCTCTCTCTTTCTTTCTCTCTCTCTCTCTTTCTTTCTCTTTCTCTCTTTCTTTCTCTCTCTCTCTTTCTTTCTCTCTCTCTTT
>JAUTBT010064227.1:0-14408 GCA_032361225.1 Lepetodrilus schrolli
ACACCACATACATCACACGCACACACCACACACACACACCACATACATCACACATTTCCCCCCCCCCCCACACACACACACCACACAACCATACCTGAAGGTTAATTGAAAACCAGCAGTAAATTCTGAGTTCTACTCCCAAGTCCTGTGAACTGTCACATGGTGTTGCATAACATGACACACAATTACCACACAGCATTCCATTCACCCAGGAAGATATCCAACACATAGCTCCCTTTCATGTCCATGATATCCCATAGCAACTCAATACCCTTGCCCCTTTCATTCCCATGTATCTCATGTACTCCCCATCATTCAGTTTCCATTCACTTTTGAGCAATTCCCCCCAAATCGCACTATGATGTTACAGATTAATTGCAACATTCACACCTTTGATGACTATTACAGCAGATTACATACATCAAGGTTTAACTTAATGTTCAACAGACAGGTATTAAACATGTTTACTAACAACTTCTTTTTTAACATACAAATACAATTGAATGAATTAGTGCCTTATGTTGCAGCAAGAATATTTCACCCATATGCAACGACAGTACCAATTGCAATACATAACTGATTACCTAGTGATATAATTGCAGAATATATTTAATTGTTAACACCTATGCATTAATAAAAACAAGAAAAAATAATGATAGGTCAAAGATCTCTCATATTAAATCGGTACATGTACCTATTAGCGAAATTTGAGATATTTATCCCAATGTATTTTTAATTAAAACATAAAGCATTTCTGTTCTAGCTGCACTACATGACAGATTGATTGCTACATATCAACCCATATCATCTTCTCTAGTATCAGATTCCTATTTCTCTATTTCAAGTGAAAGCTGGCTACAATTCCTCAGAATTTGCCCTTTTCTCTCTCAGCTGTCACGTAGTAACCCTTTAAACTATTAAGAACGTGGGATATGTCCTGTAATCATCAATCTTGTTTTTGACAGCAGGCATGAAATTTCAATATACACTGGCAGGAAGTTTCCTGGTTGATTTCGAAACCGTGTTTTGTGCTAGATCTTTTAAATAGATATTTGTGCTGAAAAGTTTTCAATGTGTTGTATTATTTCAATGCTAGAAATAGTCAACAAATATCCTCCTAGGAAGTATTGTATACTGAAGTACAATAAATTTAAATAGGTGCAAATTTACTGGAAAAAGTAAAAAGACATTCTTCTTACAAAGTATAGTATAGATGCACTGCAATTCATGTATATAGTGATATTTACTGTAAATGTAGTAAAGATCTACTGAGAAAGTATTGTTTCATAAATAACAATAAATTTAGATAAACCGAAAATTTACGAAAAAATAGTAAAAATGTCCTCTGACAAAGTATAGTATAAATACATGACAAGACACTTGAATTATACAAATATATTGGAAACAGTAAAAATATACTCTGAGGAAGTATAGTATAGATGGACTAAACAGTGCAAATTTACTGGAAATAGTAAAAATCTACTGTGAGGAAGCACTACAATGCACTGGCAGTAAAATATTACTAGAAGTAGTAAAAATGTCCTCAGATATATCATTGAGGAAATATGGTATGCAATACTACAAACACAACATAATACATGTATACACAGTGCAGAGTGATGCATTATATCCTACATACCAGCATCCATCTGTTGCCTATGACTCAAGTGTATCAATATCACCTACATTTCCCTGACAATCGCAATCCAGCCAGTACCGCAAAGCAATAATGATTAAATCAATAATTCAGAAATTACCGACAATGCCACTCTATTAATTCATACAACTTTCTTACCAAATTAACACCTATGTTCCAAACACCGGGTTACAGCAGTGCTATGATGAAGTCTTCTCTGGGTATGCTCTGCTTTGTATCCTCAACGCTTAGCTTTAAAACTCATCTATAATGAATCCCAGGTAATTCAAATCCTCAGTAATACCGACACCAAACACAGGAACGCCCGCCGACGAGCAAATTCAACTGGATCTTCTTGTCCGATATTATCTTCTTGATGCAAGTGACCGCAGCAACAAGTCTGAGATTCTCCAGATGCTAAAATACCATGTTTTTCTCTCCAGGTTTTTGGCGGCAATATGGCAATGGGTTTATGCTCTGATCAGAAAAGGTCTGAGAGATTGCTAGCCTAGACTGCTGGCGTAGACTCTGTGCACTGATACAGAGCCAATTGACACAGAGAGAGTTCGGCTGATTATCTGTGCAGACACGTGTGAGTGCAAGGTCTGGCTGACTGCCTGCCTGATGCCAAATGGCACGAATCTTTGGCCAGCATACAGTGGAGATTTGCAGTATGCTGCAAAATATTTTTGATAATAATAATAATTTAAAAAAAAAAAATAATAATAATTTATAGGATTAAAATGAATTAATGGTTTTGATGTGTGTAAGTGGCTGACTGCCTGGCTGATGCCAAATGGCACGAATCTTTGGCCAGCATACAGTGGAGATTTACAGTATGCTGCAATATATTTTTAATAATAATAATAATAATAATAATAATTTATAGAATTATATTATATACCAATATACAAAAATGTCCATTATTAGTTTTAATATATGTAAGTGGCTGCCTGCCTGTCTGATGCCAAATGACATGAATCTTGGACCACATAGTGATATACATACTATATGTATATTAGTACTGCAATATATTGTTGATAATATTACTTTTTATTTTATTTTTTTAGTAAATTGGGGTTTAGAGCCACTTTCAAGATTCTACCACTTATATCATGGCTTGTTTATAGAATTACGTATACCAGTAACCAGTATATATAAAATGTCCATTGTTGGTCTTGATATTAAAATGTGAAGATGAAAATAGATCATGATAGAACTTATTTCCATGTATTAATATTTTATTATTTCATAAAATTACCAAAATGTAATTATTAATTTTTCTTATTTATTAAAATGAACCAGCACTGTTTAAGTAAAATAGATGCAGTGCTTAGATCAACACTGTGCCAGTCCATCCAGCTGTAAAATGGGTACCCAGTAGGATGAGATGGAATTGTGAAAATTACATTCTAGAGTCTGAATGATTTGTAACAAAGACGCAAGTATACTGTGAGAATGAATGGAAAGGCACATTATTATTTTTCTCTCCAAATTTTGTATTCGGCTCTCTTGTGGGTGTTACATGTAATCCTACGTCTTTCCATGTCCAAGGTCGGTGCATGTCCTTCACAGTCTGCATGTTGCTCCCTATCTAAACTGGTCAGATACTAACGTAGGTCTGCACCCCCTCACCTTCATCGCAGGAAGTGCCAGGCAAGGAAGGATGTGGTAATCATAATCACCTCCTCCAGTAAAACTGACCCCTGCTGTTTGGTCCATCCAGACTTTCCAAGATGATTGACAGCCGAACATAGAAAACTACACCCCATGCTGAGAAACTCACTTCATTGTCCATGGTTATGGCTGTGATTAAGATAATTATTGCTGCAAAAATCATATTTCTGAGGAAGTTAAAAAAGTAATTATCATGATTCATATAGGTTGTTTTTTGGGTATAACCCTTAATGCAATTGCATTCATTAATTTAGTAAAGATACAGGAAGTCGCAAAGCAATGCGTTTTTATTGTATCACAGGAAATATTCGGAAAACCATCAGGTATTAAATCAAATCATGATTATATCTGTATTTGTAACAATTACACTAGAAACACTAGAGATGATACTTTATAGTTTATGTAGTGAATGAGTGAGTGATGAAACAACATAAATAGGTGTATTAAAGTGTGTGTTTTTAATTAATTGAACAAATATGGTATCAAAATATATTTTCCCCAGAAACTCAGATAAAATAAAAAATAAACACTAAAAATGATACTTTATACATTTTATACAGTAAATGAGTGAGTGAAGAAACACCAAATACTACGAATATCAAGATACAGAAACTCACAGATAAAATAAACCTGGCTATGCTTCATTCTGAAACAATCAGTGGCCAGGCATTTAATAATCAACATAACACAATATCACTCTTGCAATTAAATTACTTGACCACCTGCCTTGGATTAATTAATCCCTGGATTATTAATTATAATCCCCTGCTTTAATGAATACAATCAATTTCTCACCTGTCATAGTGTATCTTCATCATATTGAAGGATGATTATAAAGACACATGCAGAACTCAATATATTCAGGTAATGTACATACGACCAACCCACCAATTACCCAGTCAAAAACTAACAATAATATTTCCTTTCTGCTGTCCTTATACCATCTCACAGTGGGGTCAGAGGTTAAATACAAAGGTTTAAAGACCCGCTCTTAGAAACAAATCATCCTAAAACTTGACTAATCATGCCATTCAAATCACAACCTTTTGACACCTCCAAGAACTGCACTAATCCCTAAATCCACTTTGGAATGGGAGTAAATATTGAATAATTGTCTTGCGAGAAGGATTAAGAAACGGCTAACGCCAATTCTGACATCCGATTCTTAGAGTGACAGCCAGACGTATCTTTGTAACTATTCACTATTTTCACCCTTCATTTGCTGAAGATCATGAGCGGTTATTTAGTTCCTCACCGGATCAAGTCATGAGCGTGTATTGCTCGCGCGTCATGCGGAATAATCGCAATAGTAGACGGGTATGACACAAATCTTGGGAAGAATGTTATGCTCGGTACATTTGGCTGGTCCTCACTGGAATGTCTGTGTCATGTGTCTGTGTAATCAGCTGTTAATGATCTATAAACTTTAGGCAGAATTACTAGTCAGATTTGCAAATAAATAGAAACTATCGTAATTGAACTGATTTTAATGAGGGATTGCTTGAATTAAACAATCCAATGTGAATCCTTAAATGGCTTTGTTGAATTTTTATTTTCAAAATATGTTTATTTACACAAGGTAGATCTAATTGGTGTGTAAATATATACCGACAGAAAATAGTTAAAATCCTGCATGCCATGAAAATATGGAATTCATAATTTTAACATTGAAAATAAAACAATAACTTTAATTTTGTACATTTTTGGTGCAATTGATGTTCAAAAATTGTGGTCAACATGAAATACTATTAGTTAAAACCCTGCATGCCATTAAAAAATTAAAATCATAACCCTACAATTGTAAAATCTCTTCATCCAGAATCAAATAATTATCTTATATTTCTCTTATTATGTCTAATGCCTTTGACTACATTCAATTGATCTGCTATGACAAGAAGCCAGCAGTACCCTTGATGACATATAGTGTTGGACATGGTTTGCAGGCACTCATCATTCACGTTAGAGAGTAATCAGAGAATGTCCCTGATCTGACAAGTATATAAATTGATAACGTCCCTCAGCCACAAAGGAAAACTGTTTTCATTATACAATTGTAATTTACTTTTCACAATGAAAACATTATTAAATAATGTAAACATGTGACCAATTTCAAGGCAAAACATTGTTAGTATTAACACCTAAAAGTTAACTCTGGGGGGTGTTAAAGAAACACTGCAAACTTAATAACGTAATTTATTTGATTTGATTATTTGCAAGTTATTCTACTAAAAGACAAAACTGAAATTAAAGAATCATAGTGTATGGTTTCTGATTTATATGCAGCCATTGATATCAAATTTCATTATGCAATGTATTTGTAGAGCTAATGAAGATTTTTTAAATTTTTTTAAAGAAATCAAATCATTTTAACCATATTATCTTAATTATGAGATCTAGCACAGAGATAAAAAAAAATTGAGTGCAATTTCATGTTCAAGATCAAATTATATATAGAGATTTGTGAACAAAACTTTGAGCGCGTTGAGTATGAAATCGTACTTAAAAAATGGATCGTAATCTCAGGGCCTGTCAACATATACACAATTTCTGATATTTGGAACCACGACTAAAACTGTCAAAAGTTAAATTGTGATACCAGTCATAAATTTATCTTACAAATGTCTGCAAACAAACAAAAAAATCCATGTGTCTTCCCCCCCCCCCATCACTACCATACATATAGACCTACCATAAACACAGACTGGTTTGTTTGGAGTTAATCATGCCAACCAAACCTCCATTCCTAACACATTCAGCCCAGTGTTAAATTGAGCAAGCCATCAAGAGGTGACACGTTTGACACTTGCAAATTTGCACCTCTGTCAAGGTAGGTATGTTTGTTTAGATGCACTTACATCACTATTATAGCGTCTGGACTAATGACCCACCACTGTGATAAGGGACATAGGGGTTAGTGAGGGGACCCC
Organism: Lepetodrilus schrolli; assembly: GCA_032361225.1. NCBI lineage: Eukaryota > Metazoa > Mollusca > Gastropoda > Lepetellida > Lepetodrilidae > Lepetodrilus > Lepetodrilus schrolli. The sequence continues at coordinate 6,241 of JAUTBT010064227.1, forward strand.
CATCCTCTCTCCACCACCCCCAATACCGCCACCCCCTGGCAGGTCAAATTATCAGTTTGCTCATGACACACCTGGGTAAGTGTAGGTTAGCATGATATGGCCAGGGACATAAACATGGCACAACATAGAGGTTATTGTTAAAACTTGAATGAAAATATTTGCTTTAAGTGAATAGGAGTAAGTGGTCCCTCATTAGTCCAATCCCTGAGGCTATCGTATATCTGGCTGTAATCATCTATTTTAATTGTGGTCAGTGGTCGTGATAGTATTTGGGTGAGAAGTTCCTAATTTGTAGATGTGTACATACACATACTATCTGTAATAGCAACTCCTAATATAGATGATATAGCAGAGTTTGTATATACTGTAGTAAATAAAAATGTAAAATAAAAATATAGATAAGGATAAGGAGATAAATAATTATAGAAAAAGTATATGAACGAACGAACGAACGAACGAACGAACAAACAACAAACAACAAACAACAAACAAAACAAAACAAAACAAAACAAAACAAACAAACAAACAAACAAATATTTATTTATTTATTTATATATTTAAATAAATAAATAAATAAATAATGACTGCACAGTCATCATGGATGTAGTTATAGCTTGTACTACAACATCAATACTGATACTTTATGCTCAAATACATGTACATTAGCAAAATAATGTGATCTATTCCATTGCTACCATGCATTTAAATGGAAGGTTTATCCAGATTTACATATAGATTTGTTTGTGTTGGAACACAGTGTTGCTTTCAACATTATTTCACTGTTATCATGGCTTGTTTGTTTACAGGAAGAAACCTGCAACTCCTGTAGCACTGAGTGTTGCAGTAAGCCAACAAACACCAGCTGGTACTGACAAACCAAGGATGATAATGAAGTACAAACAGCACCTATCATAACTGCATCAGAAAGGTAACTTTTGGTCTTCAAACTCATACCTTTCAGCTCGAAAATCGACAAGTCTAAGCTGATGTAGCCATGTGATATGATGCTCCTACTGGTCTTGGCCAGAGGGGTTACCCCTTTGGCTTATTCGACAAGTGTTGAACTCACAATCCGGCACCTTGGGTTCAAATCCCAGGATCGGCACAGTCATCAGTTATTGAAGCAGGAGTGAGTTCAAACTCGCTACATTTTGGCGCTGAAATCGACACGGCTATGCGGACAATGTCTCACAGAGATGGATGTGATGTAAGAAAATCATTCATGTGTCATCACCTTCACTGTGTGCACAATGACATCATTGTCAACACAACCTAGACAACCTAAACATCTGTGCACATATGAGCCTGTTGTACTCGGGCAGTTACCTAAACCAGGGGAGCATTCCTTGAGATCATGTCAAAATGTCAAATAGTAATGAAAAGCAAAGTTTACTTAGACTTCCTCCATGACCTCTATGAGTTCCAGATAGGCTTTGGCAAGATTATTTGTTTGGGGCATGGCATATGGGGGACAGACATTTCAGCCAGGACAATTAGGCCTCAATTGGCAAAGCTTGCTCTGTGTTGCATAACACCATCTACTAGCATCCAACACAATTTCCTAGCATCCAATACAATCTACTAGCATCCACATTTTCTTATTGATGAGCTTCCTACATTCATGATACATGGTATCATAGAGGCTATATTGGATCTCATTTACATAAATCCACGAATGAGTCAAACATACAAATTGGGGTTTAAAGTCACTTTCAAGATTTTTTCACTTATATTAAGTCAGAAAGGTAACTTTGCGAACATTGATGCCATGCTCCCAGGACAGGATTTGAACCCTGGGCCTTTGGCTCCAAAGTCCACCCCTGTTTCCTTATTGGCGAATGTCCTACATAAATCCATGATTGAATTAAAGAAAAGGAACCTAATGATAAGTGTCTATTATATCAACTGAACCAGATAGATTAGATAATCAAGTGAAATCATGTAATATTACAGAATTATGTATAAAGAAATTACATAGGAATATACAGGAAATATTGCCTGGAATATTCAAATTTAAGAACAACATTACAGCTACCTCAAACATAACGAAACGATAAAAGGGTTATTGTAAACTAAATGAACAAAGTTGAAAACACCTGGTGAGTGAATCTAAATTATCAAACATTGACAAGGTGTTAAGATGTATATCCATAAATGCTATATACATATACACACATGCATTAACAAATCAATATCAATGAATGAATATCAACACAGAACAATAAATCACAAAATGGGCAGAAGAATGATAAATATGAAAATAAACACAAACCACTACCTCATATTTGCACGAATCCAATACCGGTATATCCAACAAGCATAGAGCCAATGAACAGCATAGCTCCTAATTCAATACGAGCACTATCACATTACAGCTAATTAGTCGTGAGGGTGAATATGGCTCATTGACTACCTACTAGCCAAGTGGCTGAATCAATCATTCCCAGTGACTTATCGATCATTTCCCCAGACATCAATATTACTAAGCATAGAAATATGCTTTGGCTATTTAATTTCCATTTTCTGAATAATAGTGCTGGTAACAGTTGGTGCATATGGCTGCCAAAATAATCATTGCATTGAACAAACTGGCTGATGGTGAATTGATTGGGAAAATAATACAGAATGGTGATAGTACCACGTTGGGTCGAGTCCAGTCATATGCTTCAGATAATTTACGTACATTAATGCCACAACTCTTCAGAATGGTGTCTGTTGACTTGTATTGTAATTCTAAGCAAATTGGATCCAAAAACAAGAACACAAACAATATAAATATTTATTCGGAACCATTTATTCTACTTCTGGGTTCGAGGTTTTGGACTATGAATTTGTGTATTAATGATACTGTACTTGATAAAGATCATATATTTTAAAGAAAAGAAAATATGCGAATTAATAACAGTTTTGCTAGATTCATAACTTTGGCATTCATTTTCACCGGACCACTAAACATGGGTGCGGGACTGAACATAAAACATGACTGGCTGTGTGGTTAAAACATTCTCAGAAATTACGATTGTCAAACTCCACAATGGTGCAAATTAAATGGTGGATTAATACTATGAGAGTCCCAGATAAAGATTCTATTTGATTTTGTTCAGGGTATGATTTATTTGGAAAGTAGGGATTTAATCTGTACACACAGATGAAAAATTGTGGGCGATTCTCACATTTTTTAAAGACATTATTTCTGCTTCTCAGCAGAACCAGGCCCTGAAATCATGAAACGTTTTAAGTACAATTTTATGCTCGAGCTCAAATTTGATATGGAGATTGATAAACAATACTTTGAGTTCAGCATGAAATTGTACTTTAAAAAAGTTTAATAATTTCGGGATATGAACGAAAATAGTAGGTATAAATTTAATTGCAGACCTACAATTGAAATACTATTAGCTACTATTAAATATAAATATACTACTAAATTTATGCTCAACCAAGTCTACAATACAATAGGAACTTGTCAAAATCTATCATAACATGCAACATGTGACACTTTTCCTAAATAAAAATATATACAATAGCTTTCCTATTCAAATATTTGGAAATACATGCACATATAAATTATCATATAGTTTTTATAATAGACAATAATCATGCTGCAGACTACTAAACAGGCTAATATACAATGACTACCTTCCAAACTTGCCTTTAAAACAGTAGTGAAACCTCTGACTGCCTCTCTCCATCTGTGGCAGTGTTTATTAACCCTGCATTAACATCCACTTTGCTTTAACGACATCTGGTGTCAACCCACACATTTGCGATAAACAGCAGATCGAATTTTGATAATCAAGATTAACGATTGACTACATAGTAATGGCCTCATGATTACAAAAAAAAATTGAGTACGATTTCACACTAAATTCAAAGTATTGTTCAATAATCACCATATACACTTTGAGCAGTAGCATGAAATTGTACTAACAAAGTTTCATGATCTTGGGTTTTGCTAATACTTACAGAAAGGAGACATAATGTCTTTTAAAAAATTAATAAAATTTCTATTAAACGAGACATGGTCATACTACATACACAGTGTAATAATATAACCAAGTTTTAATAGGATTTTTTTCTTTTGAATTGTAATTAACTTTGTAAATATAAATTCCTATTTCCTCTGGAATAGATTTACTACCAGTGCAATCAAATACTAGTATAACAATGTCTCCACATCCTATTCCTCTGGGTTGATTGTTCGCATTCAATACCTGAAATACCATTGTTCTTTACATTACCATTAGATCTATGACAAACGCATCTTGGATTTCGTGATTACTGGTACACTGACTTGACGATATTTTATCAAATTGGATTGTAATCTGATACAAGGAGGAAAAATACACTGAGAAGAGCTTTTTTAACAAGAGAGGAAATGAAAGTTGCCATGTCATTATTTTAAATAGTAAAATTATGTTCAAGAAGAATCAAGACCGTACAATAATGACGTAAATTCCAATTTAAATACCAAAAGATAAACATTATTTATCAAAAATATACCAATGAACGTATAATGCAATGAGTTGGGATCATCCCATATACATTGACAAATAATTACTTTAAGCAAATGCTCAAATGTGAAACTTCCTTCAACAAGATCAAACATGAAACTTCATTTAACATAATTTTTGTATGGGATAGTTACTGTTTCATCATACAGCCAATTGTCTCACACAAGCAAGTTTTCATCAATTTACAGCCAACCTTTGCAAATTGATTTGTGATCATTCCCGCCTGGAAGTAATAACTTGTTGCCATCCACTGGACTTGAATACAATTATCTTACATCCTGCCACGTTCCCCGAGTCTCCCTGAGTCTCGTGTTTATTCAACGACAATCTCTGCACGTGAAAGGAAACCTAACTTCCTGTCTCTTTCACCCTTTCCTTCACTGGGTGTCTCTTGATTCATGGGTGCAGACAGGGTAGTAGAATGTGGAGATTTGAAAACACAAAAGAAATTGTTGGGTATATTGAATTTTAATCAAATAAATGTCACAATAATAATGTTTGGAAGAAAAAAGCGAAGTACATGTAGTTTGAAAATGATGAGCAAATTTTATATTTTTATCTTGTCCAGATTGTAGAAATCAGTTACTAAACAACAATATGTTGTTCTTTCTCTCCATTAAAAAAAAATACTTAAAATATGAGATGCAAAAGAAAACATCATGAAATGTTATTTGGTAAACTTTCTTGAGGCTAATTTGTTGGGGTGCATTTTTTGTTACAAATATTCATTTGCTAATTAGGTTGACAGGTGTTGAACTGAAAGCCATAAACTTTATCATGAGGCAAGATGTTTATTGAGATAGTAAAATGTAAACAGCATACATTGTGAATATGGATGATAGAAAAGTATTTTTATCCCACACACCACAATTAGAACATATTTGCATTTCCCAAAAATTCGTTATTTAACTGCTTGCTAATTACTTCTTTTTCCATTCTATACTATTTGTATTTCAACAATTTCATCCTGAATGTAATTGGAAATTAATTAATATTTTGTGAAAGTTAATGAATATATGCATGACTACCATAGGTATATATATTTATATAAGTGAGCAAATCTGTTGTGTACTGTACAATTCAATTTCCAATCGAAAACCTTAGAATCATATAGGTCTAATTCATAAAAGTTGATTTATCACAGGAGGAAAAACATATCAGGCACGGGCCCTTCTTGCAATGAAGCACATATTTTGGATCCTGATTATAAGGCAATGCTACTCGATAACCAATATGATATTAATAATATATAGATGGAAAATAGGCTAGTCTAAATTTTGGACTTCGGCCCTTTTGATTCTAAGGTCTTCAATTGTGTATTCAATAATGTTACAGCAATATGAAAGCAGATTATGCTATGCTGAAATTTGTTTGGTTTCCTTACTTTCCCACCCAATGTCACCTCCCATCACTACAACCATTCATCTCCATCACACCCAACCCCTCTCCCTGGTTCCCATACCAATAATATTAATCTAACTACATACATTACATATTCCAGACCAAATTGACAGGGTCTATCACATGCATGTAAAGCAACATGTCCTATTCCCAAGGCTACAAAGTACTACAGAACTAATCCCAGTGTAATCCCAACAGGTGGCTTGTTATGTTGTAATAGGACAAGACAGAACAGTGCACACACATACTGGTGCATGTACATGGCAGTCACCCCGGGTCCACCTGTACAAAACCTTATGTCTCGTCGTGGGGCCCGTTGCACAGAACAGCTACAATTGAGAGTAACCTAAATTTACAGAACCCACTACACATGTAAGTCTGGTTGAATTAACCACTTTTATCGCTATGATAGTTTTAGCTAACCATATTCTCAAGTATCGTAGCATAACTCCAACCTTAGCCATAGACTATACCTTTGCTAATGTAGCCAGTGTGATACAAGGCACTCCTACCAAATTGGGCCCTGTTGCTTAGAACAGTTCTAGCTACAATTGACTTCAAGTAATATTTTAGGGACCCACTACAAATGTAAGTCGTCGCATAAAGCGCTTTTATCAGTATGATCATTCTTTGGAACGGGGACCTGAGTTACGACTCTCGTAGAGCTATGATCATTCTTTGGAACAGGGACCTGAGTTACGACTCTCGTAGAGCTATGATCATTCTTTGGAACGGGGACCTGAGTTACGACTCTCGTAGAGCTATGATCATTCTTAGGAACGGGGACCTGAGTTACGACTCTCGTAGAGCTATGATCATTCTTTGGAATGGGGACCTGAGTTACGACTCTCGTAGAGCTATGATCATTCTTTGGAATGGGGACCTGAGTTACGACTCTCGTAGAGTTATGATCATTCTTTGGAACGGGGACCTGAGTTACGACTCTCGTAGAGCTATGATCATTCTTTGGAATGGGGACCTGGTGCATATCTCCCAGGGCACAGGCATCCAGTAGGCCGAGCATGTGGTCCAGCACACACTGACCGCATTGCATCACCACCCACAATAGCCGGCCACTCTGAGCCTCCAGGGATGTCATGTTAACACTGTGGACATATCAATCAGGAAGCAGACTTCTAGATCAAAGTGTACCTTCGTTTTAACTTGATTAGATACATAATATCAGGTCCTGGGTCATCATCGTCCTGGGGGGATCAAAATAAACTGGCCTGGGAGATAGTACATACGGTACATATACTAGTCTCAGGTAAACTGGTATACGGTATGTAGTTGGAGCAATCTGGAGGCTTACGAAAATGTTTCCCATCAGGATTCTATGGTAGACATATTTGAAATGGTTGGTCCAATATATATTATAATAGCAAGGATATTAAATTCAGGATAAATTCTATGATAAAACTACAACAACTTTTCAGGTACAGGATGACATCATCTGTGTAAAATAAGCCACAGAAAATTTAACTGCACCAATCAACTTGCATGTGTAACAATTTAGACATTTTGGATCACCCCAAATAATAGTAAAACAGATAATGAAACTTATTTTTAAACAAAAGTACTTACAAATATTTGATGAATTCCTCTCAGTTCTTGAATCAAATACAGTTCCAATTTTATCCTTGAACAAGCATATCTCCTCCATCAAAGGTTAGGTGATGAAAGCCGTACCCCTTCAATATGTTAGTAAGTCCCATCAAGAGATCATACAGATACTCCTGCATAACATTGACAGCGGTGATAAACTGCTTCAGTGGAGTGTTATTTATGAGGATGTTCAGACCACCATAACTATCCTTGTGATGGCTATAAACAAGGACAATGATCTCAAATCAAAGACCACTAGGCCTAACACACCTGAGAGGAGCCGCTCATAGCGGGACATAGCATTAATTGTAGCAAGTTTAAATGCCGATTCTTTGTGGGGTTGTTCAAACAGTGGGATGGTAGATGTGTAAAATTTGATTATCTAGATTCACATATTACTGTATGTTGGGACACATGTAATATCATAATAGCATACTCCCTGTATGCATAGCAGGGCCATATGTTAATACTGGGATTCGAACCTGTTGGACTCCAACACAAAGAGGTATTAAAAATCACATATTAAAAATCACATACATATATGCATCACAGAAATTATATATATATATATATTTTTTTTTAAATTGGGGTTTAGAGTCGCTTTCAAGATTCTTTCACTTATATCACGACTTGTCAGTTTAGGGCAGG
>JAUTBT010064238.1:0-14406 GCA_032361225.1 Lepetodrilus schrolli
ATATAAAATCAACATTGCATTACATTTCCAAATCCGGAAAGCATGCCATCATTGAACAGTACTGAAGATATCTAGTGATTCAATGTAGTGCAGCCAACAACTTCGATGTATTCGTGTGTCTAAATTTAAAGAAGTCTACATTTGATTGATCATTTGATGTAGGGTATATGAAAGCTTAGATATTCCGTTATGTGTGTGAATTCCAGGCTGGGAAGTACACGACTATTGACCGATTGATGCAGCGTGTATGGCAATTGAGATAGTATGTGTGAATGCCAGGGAGTTAATTGACTTGTTGATGCTAGACTATCCATGGTCTCAGAATGTGAAGTAGATATAGTTTAAATATAAATTTTTATTGATTGGTATTATAGTTATACGAAAGGAACCGCTAAAAATGCTTTACCCCCTGTTCTTCAGTAATGTACACTGGCTTAACTGCTATATGGAAATTTAGAATAGGAGTATTTTGATCAGAGCTAGGTGTGGCGCAAGTTGTATGGACATTTAGAGCTCCTGTTGATGTACCGATTGATGCAATATGTATATATGTACATTTGGACATGAACATTTGTATAAATGGACATTTAGATATATGTATTTTTTGTGTGGATTCCAGAAAGTTTACGAGAGTTGATTGACCGGCTAACCGTCCAGAGCTCGACCCCTGTCGGGAAGCAATGGCGGAGGTTCAACCACTCAACGGCCTACACGGAGTTCGCATACGGATACCGCTGGGTGTGCGACGTCCACTACTACGGTTCCGGGTGCAGCAAGATGTGTCGACCCCGGGACGACCAGTTCGGACACTATACGTGCAGTTCAGACGGAGACAAAGTGTGCATGAGCGGCTGGAAAGGAGATTACTGTGAAGAAGGTAAGAATCGTCTCTCTCTCTCTCTCTCTCTCTCTCTCTCTCTCTCCACCCCCCTCATTGATATGGTCACGAATCGCTGCCCAAAGACTTTTGATGGAGCGATGTTAAGTTCCATATTCACTGCCAACAACTTGTGATGGAATGGGGACATATCATAGTCTGAAACGTAACATCCATAGAGGCTTCTTTAGAACTTCGGGATGCGGACAGTGAAGTTGCGTTAAGAAAATGGTGATCAGTTTGATTCTTTATATTTGCCTCTCAATTAGGGAAATGTGCGGGAATTCCAGAACCCACCGGGGGTCAGGTGCACATCTTTTCATTGAAAGCGTTGCCACAATTCGGGCACCTCTTTCCGTATAAATGTCACGGCGACTTCAGACGTTTGCGATGTCAATGGAATCCGTAATTTCAGTCGACGAGTGGATCCTCCCAAAGTGCCTCCAGGCTACGCACAGCGGAGGAGGTGGTGGATGATTTCAAAGTGTTATGTCTGCGCACAATAGCACGTTCCTGACGAGTTCAATCGCTAGTCTGTACATCTGGCAGAGTGGAACGTTAGGATTACACTTCCGTCGAAACCTCAAGCTTCTATAAAGGGTGGGAAGCATCATGATCTATTATGTACTCAAAAAAACGTCTTCGATAACCGTAATTATGACCCCAACTGATTAAGATGACCGAGTCTCGCCGTTAAGTACAGTCTTCTGTGATTAGGGAATGAACAGTATTGCTTCCAGCGTTACACATAGCTATGCACGTTCTATGGATTAAATATCGGTGTTTTGTGTGTCGGTATGGATGTGTTCTTGGATGAATACCAGGTCCCGTACCCAGTCTTCGATATATTTGTATCTGTATAGGAAATTCGTCTACGGTATACATGTACTAAGAGGGGTCTAATCTGATAATGTACACATTTTGATCCGATGCTGTGTATACATATTTTGATGTGAACGTGCACATACATTATAAAATTTACTCGCACACATTTTGATCTGATCACTTCGATATAAATAGTTTGATCTGCTCTCTTGTAGTATTTTCATCTGAACTTGTATAACACATTTTGATCTGGCCCTGATATTAATTTTGATCCGATATTATCGTCACGAGTACTGATTGTAATTAAACGATATTATATTTATACCTATTGTTGGTTTCGAAAAGAAGTTTTATTTTGCTTGACAAGTCAATATGCCACTAAGATCCGATTCATGCTTAGCTATACACGTAGTACATGTTATCGAGAATCCCGTACAACTAATTGATCTACGAATTTCCCCGTAGCAACTTTGCCTGCTCTAATAACAGCCCTTAGCCCGTGTACACCAGTCGCAGTCGCATTGTAAATGTCAGTATTGTGATGTTGGAAATGTAGAGCGAGTGTACAATATTTTGTCCAGCCATCTGTTGCACGGAACATAGCGCTTACTCTGGCACAAGAGAGAGCTAGAGAAGACCTTTCAATACTCAAAGGCCTTCGTCCACTACTCGATAAAATTACTTCTAGAGCACGGATCGCCATTCACAAACCCCAACCCCAGTCGCCCCGGCATTGTCAGCTCTGGTCGACTTTGAATTTACACCTGGTCGGCTCCGACCCACCAGGATATAATGTACGGATGAACGGACTTGTCTCAAAACTCTCTCACAACTAAGTCATAGCCATCGATCGTCCGGTGTATAGTACAAACGGTCGATCGAGGCTTGACAATATTCCACAGGGCCACGGGACTTTCTTTTCAAATATCATAACAAACTGGCGTGTGCGCTTGCCGCACGTTCCTGAAGACATGTAGCTATTTCATAAAACTTGTAGTACAAAGCCAGGAATGAAATACCCAGAAAATTGTCAAAGGATATTATTTCCAGGATTTTTTTTGGGGTACTGTCTCCACTACTATTGCAAATTATGCGTGTTATTGTTAAGTATAACGTGTTTTCTCCATGCATTGCTGTTAATGGTAGCTATGACACATAGAAGTTCATGTATACTGGATATGAAACGGGCAGGGCCAGAGGTATTACTATCCTCCTCCCTCCCAGCCACTCCCCGGGCAAGCTGCTCTGGTCACGTGTCATCTTACCGTAGGCATATCAATACTGCTCTCATTACGTGTTTGGGGATACCATAGATCACGTGTCTTTATGTCACCATGTGGCAACGAAATGCCCAGATCGTTTAGTCGGAACTGTTCCTTGACTTTTCTTGCATGGGTTACAATATTATTTCAGCGTTACGCGACCATAGCTTCTTGCAATTCGTTGATGCTAATTAGCTTACAACTGTTGAATGTTTGCATTAAGGTTCCACGCATGGTTTGGCAGAAATATGATCTGCATGGCTCTCGTAAAACCTCGCCGTATTCACGTCCATTTCCATCAGCTCTATAGGGTCAGCAAAGTTGTATTAATTTCTCATGAACATGCCAAGCTACAAGCATTCATTATTAATTAACAAATTAACAACGTCGATCCCGCCAAGACCGAGCAGCGTTGGAACGGAGGGTTTTTACAGAATTCCGCCAATTCTGTGCAGATGTCTAACCCTCCACCTGGTTTGGGCAGCTGGTCACTGCAAGCAAACGACAATGGCGTAGCTTGAGTTTCGGCCAAGGGCACGACACCTGATGATCTCGCCGCTTTCAGTACCGCTAATTGAAAGGAACTGTGTTCGGAACAAAGCCGGACCCGGCAACATCCATACCCATGCTCTGCAACTTCCCGCCAAATAAACCAATTTCCGTGGTATTTCTCATTACCCAGCACCCTTCTGTCCACTGAATCAGTAAATTGTGCTTAATGCAATAAACACGAAATAAGATGACGGCTAGAAATTCGTTCACAAAACGAGATGAATGTAAAATGAGCGATACAATGCCAGTGTTGAAGCTTGTGCTTACAGCTTGTAGTCGAGCTTTGAAGTTGATCCCTTCGCATTAGACAGACGTGCAACAGTTTAGATCTTTTCTCCACTGAGAAGATATTCGGGGGGATACTAGTAGTATAGACAATGAAAGAACAGATGATGCTTTGTCACCTGTATCAGTACAACATGTATGTTTCCAGTTCCTGGATAAAATAACTTCTTTGCATGAAAGTTGATTATTGAAAACCTTCCTCGAATCTTGTCATATTTCAATAGTATATTGTTTTATTTTCTTACAGCCGCCTGTCTTGCCAACTGTCACGAAAGCCACGGGTACTGCAGCCAGCCGCAGGAGTGCAAGTAAGTTCCTTCGGAACCCAGAACCACGGTTCCCCCTTCTCTCTCTCTCCCTCTCTCTCTCTCTCTCTCTCTCTCTCTCTCTCTCTCTCTCTCTCTCGCTCTCTGCCTGCACAAAAGCTATATCGTCTCTGCCGCTATCGAGGCAATCGAAACAGGATCGCGTTTCCCGAAATAAATACCCCGATAATACTAGCTCTAAAAGTTGCATCACATATGGTTAAGGTAACAGCCGGTAGAGCTTCTGGCACGCGACTTAGCGGCGAGGCTAGACCAGACTACCGTGGGAAAGTTTTAGGGGAAGAGGTATCAGGTCTATTTGATCCCCCTTCCTCCCCCTCCTCCTCCCTACACGCGCCAGACTTGCGCACATCGTTGTCAGATGCACAGGCATGCATTTTTTCATCTCTTGTGCTCTACTTTCCTTTTTCAATTAAAGATGGCGCGCCAGAGACAAAAAGCCAGATCTGCTCGCCAGAGACAAAAAGCCATCGGGCGTGAAATTCTTGCATTGCATTCGAATTAACTTCAAGGGTTTAATTGCATGGTTTAGATTAATTATCTCCAAACATTAGTACAACGGACCATAATGTTTACAGTGAAAGGAGAGGTTTATGGTAATTTACGACGACGCCGGACTTTCTTGACCAGAAGCGAAAGAGTTTATGCCTTCCGGAAATGGCTGCAACTAACCAGAAACGTTCAATTTGCATTCCCAGTCGACCGCGTCGTGTTATTAGGACACGGGTAGACCTGTCTACTTTACTTTGCAGTACATCAACATCCTGCAAAAGGAACAATCCCTTGGAACATATAGATTAGCAAACAGCTTTCAAGTCAATTGTAATGGCTTATAATCTTCATTTATAGGAATCGCCCCCAGACGCATTAATAGCCAAAGTGCTTACTGCTGTGAAAACAGCCTGCGCTAAATACAACAGATGTTTTGTTAGTGTTTGTGGATACATTTGATGACCGGACCACTTGCTTATGTCACAGATCAAGGAATTAACGTGTACTATGTGTTTATTCTAGGTGTCGCATGGGATACCAGGGGCAATACTGCGATCAGTGTATTCCTTACCCGGGCTGTACCCACGGTACCTGTACCAAACCGTGGGAGTGCAACTGCCAAGAAGGATGGGGAGGACTGTTCTGCAACCAGGGTACGAAGCCTTTCCATTAAAATTATACATCTCTGGAAACACTCTCTACTTTGCTTTGGCATTTCAGCAATCTTCGTTCTTCACAAACGTCGGATTTTATAGCCTAATTTATTAAGATATAAATTGACGATACGAAACTAGATTCTTGGCATTACATCTAGTGGAGGTTAATATATTCCTGCAGAGATATGGTGCGATTCCTAGTAGTCCTATCAGTCTTGGAGGCAGGAATCGGACTGTTCTGCAACAAAGCGAATGGCCTATTTTGATTGGCCCAGACTACGTGACATGATCTTGAAATGAGGTCATGACGTCACTCGTCACAACTCTCACATTGTGATATTGACCGAATGTCTTACAAAATGATCAATATAGCGCTACGCTAGATTCCGTCTCTACCAACAGACATTTAAAATAATAATTCAGCTTGCCATATTATATTTTATAACACTTGAATAAAAACAGATTTCGTCTGCTAGAGGCTGCTTAAATATCAATATATGTGTGGATGCTGCGATAGTGATTTTTGGGGATTATCATTAGTAGTAGCCTATATAAATTTACTTTAACATTTAGAATTTTATATACAAATGCATTTAGAAATCGGCCTATTAATCCTATGTATTTTCACTGAATGGTATGGTTTAGTATGATCACCTCTACCTGTAGTGTGTGTGTGTGTGCGCGCGTGTATTTGTGTACGTGTTGACATGGTGTGTTAATAACATGCTGTTATTTCCTCATGCAGATCTCAACTATTGCACGCACCACAAGCCATGCAGAAACGGTGGTACTTGCACCAACACGGGTCAAGGCAGCTACACCTGCACGTGTCCAACTGGATACAGTGGCACCAACTGTGAGATCGAGATCGACGACTGCGAACGTCGACCCTGCAAGAACGGAGGCACCTGCAAGGTATTGCTGGAATTCTATTAATTGACAAAATCATGATAGGATGCGCTGTCTGTGGAGTGGCAATGCAAGGATCAACCTTGGTCTGTCAGTACCAGCTAGAATAACTGCTCAAATGCACCTGCACTTTAGTAGCAAGAGTTAATTAAGTTCTCTGTTCCATTGACGTTGGGATTTAAACATATTATTCATATTTAAAAACTCATTATTGAACATTAATAATCGAGCTGGATGCCGCTCCTCGAATGCATCGCTCTAAATTACGTGTTTTGTTTTACTGTTTCGTGTATTGTAATTAAGGTGAATCGGAAGTTCATACTATTATTGATTCTGGGTTTTTTCTCTCAGGACTTTGGGACGTCTTTTACTTGCAACTGCTCACAGGGATTCTATGGGCGCCTGTGTGAATTCACGGCCAATTCCTGTGAAGCTAGTCCATGTGAAAACGGAGGAACGTGCACAGAGGATAAAGATTCCTATAAGTGCAGTTGCCCGCGAGGCTACCATGGATCAGACTGTGAACACGACACAAACGAGTGTGTTGACAATCCTTGCAAAAACAGTAAGTTATGCTCTTTATTTCATGTTAATATTGCATGGAGATCGTCTTAACCGTATGTAAATTAATCATACACCAACATCTAGAGGTGTTCCTCTTGTTAAAACCTGGTCGATCGGTATTTTTTTTTTTACTTAATGTACTTAACTTCTGACTTCATTCAATGTTCTGATCCTATTATCATATAGTATTATATGACACTGCCCATGTCATTTCAGTTGTTAATAACGCTATCTCGTTGCATTTTCAGATGGTCGTTGCATCGACCAATTGGATGGCTTCCGGTGCGTCTGCTACACCGGATTCTACGGACCCACTTGCGAAGAGAACACGGACGACTGCATGGAGAGGCCCTGTCTCAACGGAGGTACCTGTCTGGACGGCATCAACGACTTCACCTGCAGGTGCGTCCCGGGATTCGTCGGCGTCCTGTGCCAAGACAACGTCGACGACTGCGTGGTGCGGCCGTGCGCAAACGGAGGCTCGTGTCAAGACAAAATCAACGACTTCTCCTGTTCGTGCGCGATTGGATTTACTGGTAAAACGTGCGAGATAAATATCAACGAGTGCCAGAGAAGGCCTTGCTACCACGGTGCCAGATGCGTGGATCACGTCGGAGATTACACCTGCGAGTGCCCCGCGGGATTCCACGGCAAGGACTGCCAGTATCGCGAAGGCGAGACGACACCGTCGATGGAGATCACTACGATGGAGCCGCATCTGATGACCGAGCAGGACGACAGCAGCGTGTCCAAGCCGCCTGTGGACCCAGTGATGTCTTCGAATAACGCCACTCTTATGGGACTCGAAGGCGAAGAGACGCTAACTACTACGCAGCTTCTGGTCATCGTCTGTGTGGGGTCCGGAGTGCCCCTTGTGCTTATCATTATTCTGGTGGCAGTATGTCTGTGTCGGAAGAGACATCATAGGATGCACGAGAACATGGAGATCGAGAGACAACAAAACTTTGTGAACAATATTAACAATACAGTGAAGTGCGTGGACTCGAACATTTTCACGACTATCCCTCAGAGCACTTCAAATAGTTCAAGTATTAAAAATAGCAACGAGGAACAGGACTTAAATAGGAAAAATGCAAAACATCTGTTAGAAAAGTCCAATAGTAGACAATTTACAAAAGACTTAAATTCGCACGATCAGTCGCCCACATACTTACAAAAAGACTTTGAATATGACAAACCACCCAGGCCCAGGTTAGATCTGGGAGCGTCTTCACCGGTGGAGTCTGTTAGTTCAATTAGGTAAGTCCACCACTAATAGTTTATAACGAGCTCAATGTGCGATCATTATGACTGCATCATTTCAGTACCTTGCATAGGCCTACTGTTCATTATATCGAGGAATGAGTACTGCTAGGTGTTTTCAAGTCAACAATCTTAAGTTCTTCATACTGGAGAAAAGCAGATATAAATTAGTAACTCGTCTGGTAAGGTCAAGGTCAATGGACTAAGATTTCCATCATGGCAGTGAAAATACAGTCGATGGACAAAAAATCGTCATCATAGCAGAGAGCACGGACCCCTTTAGAAATAGTCTAGTATTGTTATAATTTTCGTCATTGCCTATCAATTTGAACGTTTAGCTTTTCCCAATAACGTACTTTGTCATAAGGTATTTCTGTAATGATATATTATTTGTCGCTACGATGTGCTTCTGTGAGTGCTAGAACTGTCCGATATTTGTCCGACTTTTACAATAAATGTGCGTCCTTTTTATGTTTTCAGTGACTACAGTCCGCGGGACTTGGAAGAAAACATTGCAAAAGCTTCATATTCAGAAACAAATAGGAACTCTATTTTAGTGTTAGAGCCTCCCCATCGTTATTCCCATCATGAAGAAGTGTTGGCAACGGAGGTCTAACACATTGTGAGAGATGAGAGCTAGAGAGAGCGAGAGAGAGCGAGAGAGAGCGAGAAAGAGAAAGAGAGAGAGATATAGAGACTCACGCATACATCAGTGCATTGTTGTAAAAATACAGACCGCATGGCTGTCAGTGTTATTTAAAGTGCCTTTGTTTTGTACAGAGATGCAATATGAACATTGTACAGTTTAAAGTAACTGCCAGGAGGCAGTTGTTTATACGAGATTATTTATAAACGTGTTGTTTGAACCAATGGCTGCACCAAGCCTTGTACATTGTACAATATGCAAAAAAGCTATGTGGAACAATGTGAAGCAAGCCATGGCTTGTCTTCGCGCTTGCAATGAGGGCATCTTCGAGAGTTTTATCTCATCAGATACAGGGAGTTCAAATACACATCGGAATATAATTCCATTGCAGTGAAGGAGAAATGACCAACATAGACCCCCCCACCACCACCAATCTTTGTGTACCACTGCCGTTAAAACCATTTCTCATGGACTAATGTTCCTTCCCACAATGCATTGCTTCATATCAATGTGTGTCTGACTGGTTCAGGCGGCAAGCCGATTGGATGATACCGGTCACGTGACTGTCTGACTGGTTCAGACTGCTCAGAAGACGAACTTGATTGGACACAATTTATTGCTTCACCATATTGGGAGGACTGACCAACAAACCAATTTCCGTTGGACATGTACTGGAATCTACCAAATACAAAGGAACTCGTTGTTTGATACCTTCACAACAGTAGCTCTTGCATGGTTCAGTACCATACCATTTGTGCAATCTGTTCAAACCGAAACTAAAAACTGAAAAAGTATTTGCCTGATAAATGGCACAATTAGGGCTGAGAGTGTGTTCCCAGTCTAAAAGGCCTTTCCAGGTCTGTGGTTTTCTAGTCTTTAAAGTACAAGCCCCTTGTCTTAAATTACTGTACAGCTTTGTTGACATGACTTATAATACTTATAATAACTACCAAATGTGCTGTCAAAACGTCGTCCAACCAATGTGCAAATCTGACGGGTTCAATATACATCGTCTTCTGATAACTCTTCAGCGAAAAAGAAACACACAAAATGCTGGCCATAATACCGAACTCCCGACTGCTACAGATTGCATATTGCCAAATGGTGTTTTGACAGGACCGCGTATGTGTGTAAAAAATACTGTATCGAATTCTGAAGACTGATGTGTTGATTAAAAATTGACCAAGCTGATTACCATGTTGGTAAAATTACCGGTGAGGTTGCCCCGGCAACCACGGTAGTAACTTGTTGCAGTGTTCAAATCAGTTGATTATTAAATTATTGAATTACAATCTGCTTCAAAATCTGGCGCCACCACAGCATGTTTAATATATATAAATTAAACAAATATTATTTCTTTGAAGACAACTTCATTATGTTGGATGGGATTCCATTGAACGTACTGAAAGCATAAATTAAAGATAAAAATTAAAATACTTAGAATGTATTTTTGAAATTTATTACATGTACAGTGGTAGTGTTGTGGTGGAACAAGATTTTGATGTCGACTGTACCAAGATCTTATAAATATTTAATTTAATATAATTTTATTGAATGGAAATCAAAGAATACCCCACTCGTGTGTCTGGACACAGTGCCACAGATAGGTTGGCTGTCCAATGCCTCCAAGACGCAGTTATTTATTCTTCCCATCATTCCATTGGTCTCGCTGAGTGGCACTTCCGGTAACTGCACTTCCGGGCATGCTCATGACCAATTTCGTTTCGGTGTTAAAATTTCCAGACCATTTAAAAAAAATTGCCATTATTTCGGCATACCAATTCCAGTAATTTTTTAGAAGTAAAAAAAGAAATGTCTTGAAATTATGTCTCTTGATATATTTTAAATTGCTGTTTTGAATTGTTTTGTTAAATATATAGAATCCGAATTTGTTATCGTTCAAGTTGTTAGAGAAATATTACAGAAATGTTGAAACGAAATATTTTGTTGAAATGTTATGTACTACTACCAAATTTAACAAAATGTCTTGGCGGAAAATTTAACCAATTCATGAGCATATCCACAGAGCTTTAATAATGTAAGTTTTCAATCTAAGACATTGGCGTTTTCATTGAGTGGGGCATATACTACATTGACTTAACGGTCATGTGATCAGGTCATGTGACCGCAATCTATCATACCATCTCACGCTCATCTACCACTATCATTGTTTATCATGCATCATCTCATTGTCTCTGCACAGCTTTTCCTAACTATATGCCTGTGATGTCTCTGTGTACATAAATATATTTATAGTAAAGACTGTATATATGACTGTTATTACTTCTATACTATTAATACTATTGGTATTTCTCGATATCATTGAAATAAAGAGGTCACAATCACTTATTTTTTCAAATTTGAAGTCAATGTTGTCTGTTTTCAATATATAATTCATTATGCTGAAAAATATTCAGAATGAAAATTATAAATGAATGAAGAATATACGTGATAAGAGTATTTTCTTTACGAATCTGCGCATATCTTTTGAAAATTTGCATTTCAACATAACACACATTAGACTTAAATCAAAACCATAAACAAATTATATATCTATACACTTTTATACTAGGTTGATGAATATATTAAGTGATAAAACGCATGAAATATATATTAGGCCTACCTTTATTAATTTGCATATCTTTTCGAAAAGCAATATAACGCATTCAACACACACAAAAATTAGTAAATTTGCCATGGTATATGCATACACATGGTTTTACATAAAAACGTGTATGCTACAGAAGCAGACTTGTGACACGTCCGTAAGTGAACGATTCGAATCAATTGTCTGTCTTATTGCATTGTTTGGAAGAATGAACAAACGACCGTCGTGCTTTCTTGTACAACGGAAATTATGGCCACGGATCGGGAGAATTATTAGCAAGTTGAAATGCAAACCAAGCAGTTTCGAGAGGCAACCAGACGAACGAAAATCGTTTTAAAAAGAAATCTATATTGCTGCTCCACTACCTCAGGTCGATGGAACATGTACCATATCAAAGAATGGAATATCATTGTAAGCTTTCGTCGTGCCGTAATGCATTGCGCACTCCTCCGTTGCGAGTATAACGAACGTACCCATTCCTTGGAGCATTACACGTTCTATAGAACTATTTAACTAATACTGAGAGCACAAAAAAACAAGAAAAAACAAGTGCAATTTGTTCACAAGTTGATTTTTTTTTTATGAACTCGTTCATACACCAACTATTTTTATGAACTCATTCACACACCAAAACGACATGAACATAACTCGCTACTGGTACGATGAAAAGTAGAGAGAAAAAAAGAAAAATGGGAAAGCATTTGATGACCATAAACTACACCGGTATCGGAATTACGTCTATGAAATCTGGCATTTATATGAAGACTATTGAGTGGTGCTTACGGTTGGAAGTAAATCTATGTTCCCACGGTGAGGTCTGTTGATATGTGGCAATCGGTTTGTGCGTCCTATGTTATTGGTTACCATTGATCTTGGCGTGTGTACCGATCAATTCCTAGCGACACATAATAAGTGCAATCAAATCAATGTCCCTGGTCATAACCCGCACAACATTCAACGTGTGGCAGTTATGGGACTCAACATACAAAATCAATTAGTCGAAAGCTTGTCAGGTGCTTTTATAATGAAGTGAGATCTTTTGCAGAATTCCATGTTGATGTTAATGGTATTGCCCTACGAGCGTTATTTGTTGTGATAAATTATCAAGATATGTTGGCAGTCCTATGGTGATAATATGATCATGAAACTGCAATATGATAACCATTTGTGGTGATAAGCAGTCCCTGTGGTCTCTGACCAAAAGCCTGCCATGTGATCTGTCGTCTGTGGTGACAAAACTGCAATTATTATGACCATCTACCTTCCACGTAATCTGTGTGGTGACAAGGCTATGATATGATCATGAACAGCTACCATCGACGTAATCTGTGTGGTGACAAAGCCATGATATGATCATGAACAGATACCTTCCATGTAATCTGTGTGGTGACAAAGCCATGATATGATCATGAACAGCTACCTTCCATGTAATCTGTGTGGTGACAATGCCATGATATGATCATGAACAGCTACCTTCCATGTAATCTGTGTGGTGACAAAGCCATGCTATGATCATGAACAGCTACCTTCCATGTAATCTGTGTGGTGACAAAGCCATGCTATGACCAGCTACCCTCAATATACGATGCTCCACTGGTCTTAGCCAACTTACCAAAGATGGTAGAGCATTCGACTCGCAATTCAGCAACTTTGGTTAAAATCCCAGGATCGACATGATGGTCACCTGAGGTGTAAATGATGCTGCGTTGTCCAATGTCGGTATAACATTCTGTTCATTTATGCCATTCACAGATCTAACTCCATAAGAAATGTCTTGCAATAACTGAAATACATGTACATTCAAATTGTGCCAAAAATACCGTTACCCCTATTTCAATTATGAGTCTGCATTGCTATGGTGCCACCACAGCACTACACTACCCTGTTTTAAAGGCTGCAATGATATGGTGCTGGGGGTGGGTGGTAGCACAATGGTAGCATGTTGGACTTCAGAGTCAAAGGCCCTGGGTTCAAATGCCAACCCGGGAGCCCATTTCAAATTTCACGAAAGTTACATTTCTGACTTCTGATATTGATAGGATGCACTGTCTGTACCATGGCAATGCAGTTGTCATCCTTTGTTTACTGCACCATTCAGCACTACAGAGGTTTTCACCTGCCTTAAACTGACATGCCATGATATGTGAAAGAATATTGAAAGCAGCTCTGAACTCCAATACAGAAGAAGAAAAAAAATGGTGCCATCAAAGTATGTACTATTAAAAGATGCTGGCAGAGTAGTTACTAACAACGGCGATTCAATATTGCCTGGCCATGCTTCGGGCCCTGACCTCTGATAGCTAAACTAGAATTGGGCGGACTCTCAAGGGGCCAACCCTAGACTGTATTATATCGTTGAGTTAACTCGAGATAGACATTCGCCTACGGTAACTGAAAAATAACTGGGCGATATCATATTTGATTGATAAGACCAAATGTGAAGTAACAATACTGTAAAATTGGACCCAATAATTTCTCAAGTATCCTAACACATTAGGCAGAACCATGTGCTTTGTACCAGCAACCCGCAAATGTGAACTCGAAGATTCGTCAGAACCTTGCCTTGTTCTTCGAACTTATCAAACACTCATCTCATTCATAAATATCCTGGCAAGTGAATCCCATGTTAAAATAATATTCCAAGGATATAAGTAAATTCCTGTTTGGATTTCCAGAGGTTCGCATCAATGAGACACCTTGTGTGCAATGACTCCCACTCTGGCTACCGACACTGCTGTTACGATTCATAGTTTATCATTCTAGGAAGCCAGCCAAACTTCTATTTTAGTAGGTTGAAGGTAGGGCACTGCTTGAGTGACGAGGCATAAATAATGATCTTTTTCGTTCTTGGCAACATCTTGTTGTTTTTTCTCTTCTTCTTCTTCTTCATCTTCGTCTTCTTCTTCTTCTGTGAGGAGGCGATTTCTACCTGGTTGAGGTTTTCTTACTGCCAAACGAGCAGTACAGAACTTGAACTCTCTGTCTAGTTTGTGTGGCCCACTTGTGCTGTGCCATACTTACCCACTGAACAGCTGACTCTAGGTGCAGCTTGAGTAACTCACCTCTGGCAGTCAGGAACATGGTGCTTAGCAGGTCTGGAACTGTCTGGCAAACCCCTCCATGATTTTTTACCCATGACCT
>JAUTBT010064249.1:0-32921 GCA_032361225.1 Lepetodrilus schrolli
GTGTGTGTGTGTGTGTGTGTGTGTGTGGTGTGTGTGTGTGTGTGGTGTGTGTGTGTGTGTGTGTGTGTGTGTGTGTGCGTGTGTGTAATTATATTCTATGCAAAGTTCATAATTATATACATGTACACCCACAAGTAAACATATATTATATACTATTTACTTTTTGGAATTGGGGTTTAGAGTCACGTTCAATCTTCTTTCACTTACATCACGACTTGTCAGTTTAGGACAGGATGAAACCCGCAACATCCGTAGGACTGAATGTTGCAGTAAACCTGCGAGCACCGGCTGGTACTGACAGACCAAGGATGTTATCTACATTGACACTCAACAGACATTGCATCTTATCAATATCGCGTCAGAAACGTAACGTTCGCGAACATTGATGCCGGGACGGGATTTAACCTCGGTACCACTGCGCTACCACCCGCCATATATACTATTTAGTGACCCTCAAAATGAGCAAAATGGTAAACTATGCACGTAACAATGGCAGGTTTTACTGCGGAACACGATTTACACAACTAATTCGACTTGCTATACAAACGAATAGACGCTGCCATTCAATATTATATTAATAGTGAACGGTCAACTTTGGAATCAACAACTAATATGTCCTACTCATGTACGATCTAAATTCGTTTGGATTGCGTGCCTCGAAATACTTGTCCACACCTCTCTAACCGCTAAGACAAGTACACGGGGCGTTGAGTGGCTAGAGCGTGTTGGTTTAATGCTAATGGAGGAAAACATGGCACAACATGGTGTTTCAAGTCATATATCGACCACAATTGTACACAGACAGAGGGACGGGTGGTAGCGTAATGGTTGAACGTTCGGACTTCGGAGCCAAACGTGCCAGGATCCTAGCATCAATGTCCATGAATAAGTTAACTTTGTGACACGATCATGATAGGATGCGCTGTTTGTACCATGCCTATTAATGCAGTTATCATGGTCTGTCAATACCAGCCAGTTTACTGCAACATTCAGCACTACAGATTTTGTTGCTCTAAATCCCCCCAAAAATTAAAAAGCTGTGCCACATTTAACATTACATAACTGGAATTGTTCCCTTCGTAGGATAAGAACAGTGTGGAAAGACCGCTGCTAATTTGTATACACATCAGTATCCCAAACAGATTTCCACGTCATTGTGGTGGGTGGATGTCGTGATACCCACCCATCCTGGGATATTGAAGTCATGGTCCATTTGCCGAGGTCCGGGGAACATAGAGACAGCAAGTCCAGAGTCCGGATTCAGACGAGAGCCAAGGTATAAGTTGAAGATGGGTGCCACATATGACCCTTCAGTCGGACTTCCAGGACTGACCCCTCTGCCTTGGCCCTCTGCAGCGCATATACATGTAGCTAGAGAGCCAGGC
This sequence comes from Lepetodrilus schrolli, assembly GCA_032361225.1. NCBI lineage: Eukaryota > Metazoa > Mollusca > Gastropoda > Lepetellida > Lepetodrilidae > Lepetodrilus > Lepetodrilus schrolli. Next base: position 1,386 of record JAUTBT010064249.1, read on the forward strand.
AGAGATCAAGTTATTCATCTCCCTCACCCTGATGCAACAAGCAACACACACCCCACCCCTCCTGTCACAGATAGTTAATTTATATGCAATTTCCACAGGGTCAATGTATTCAGTTAATATTAAGCCAAATGTATTGCCACCAATGGAATCTAACTTTCATTACAATGATATTATACCATTAAGAATTACTCAAATATTGCTTGTGATATTAGGTACGAACATAGGCCCGGAAATTACGAACACTTTCAATGCTTTTCATACGATTTCATGCTCAAACTCAAATGGTATATGGGGATTTGTGAACACAACCTTAAGTTGATCATTCATTCGTACTCAAATATACTCAAATATGTGTGTGTGTGTGGGGGGGGGGGGGAGCATACCATTCCATTTACCAAGTATATCTGTACCATACCAAATCTCGCACATAAATGTGTAAATACCAAGACACTAACTATACATTAATGTAATTACTATACAAGCTATACTATTCTAGCTGTTTGAGTATTCCATATCCAGGCACGAAGGTGAGATTGTTTTTATCAATCAGCATTATATTAATGTCACTGATGAGTTTATGGCAGTCCTGGATGAAATGTCAGTTCGACGTTGTATTGAAGAAAAAATTGAAGCCATTAATCTTCATGAACCAAACTAGTCATTGTATACACAGCAAAGTCTTGTTTCAAATGTCTTATATTTAATCATTACACTACACACAACGTTACCAAAATCTCCCACTCAAACGTAATTATATTTCATACGGTAATGGAAAATACGAAATATGATATATACGTTTTTATTGTCACGTTGTGTCACGTTGTGTCATTACATTAATATATGTTACGTAATAGTTTATGCATGTGCATTAATCTTGCTGCTCCACACTTATATACTGAACAAAATAAAAAACTTCACAGTTTATGAATACTAACTATAGCGCGCATAAGTGGGTCAAATTCTATTTTTAGACATATCCGGTTTCAAGATTCTGGTGATAACCTACACGGTGTGCGTAACTGTTGTTTAATTTACATACCTTACGTTGTATCCCGATCTATCAAGTGTGGACCATGGTGAACAACATTATTCATCTTTGATTTAAACATAAATTTAAGCACACGATCCGTATTAACGGCTTATTAAGATTTCATGTAGAGTTTAGTCAACCAAAAGCCTAGGCCGGTGTTAGGCTATCACATGGAACATGAAAGATTCTGGGTAATTCTTGGAAATTCGAAAACTAAACGTAAACCCACTTACAACCGCTATTGTTTTGTAATGTTTTAAGCTAATGATATAATAAATATTGTAAAGACTACGCATACAAAATGTCCTTCTCCCACGTCCGGATAGTTACGGTAACCAAAATCAGGTGAACGACAAACTATGATAAAAACACTAATTTTCAGGTGTAGTTCAATGTGTGACTTAACGATGATGCAAAATTCATTTGAACACGTGCGTTGTATCTGTGAGAAATGAACACACAACTGTTTACTTCAATTCATCAATTGAAATTGCATGCCTAGACGTAATATTAAGCGTGAACGCGCAGTTGGCATGCGACGGCCATTCGGCCCTCCTCGTGCTACTTCCGAAGCGTCAGATAGTCCCTCGGACATGAATGAGGCCCCGTAATTCGGACAGGGCAACCGTCCAGAAGATCCGGTAAAGGATTGCTATCAATGCACGGGACTATAGTTATGTAATTGTTAGTGACAAGTGAAAAGCGAGAAAATTGAAATCCATATACAGACATTTGTATTGTATTCTACATATTCGTGAACTTTTAGCAGAGTTTTGATTGAAAAAGAACATCTAATATGTTTTAATAATATGCCACCAAAATGTGGTACTCCTGAATTCGATCACCAAAGACTCATTTCAAGAGAATGTGACATGTTAAATTCATAAAACATATACATATATGCATAGATCTTACGATATAAATTTGCTACATTCTCTCTAAAGATATATTTTTTAAGTCTTTTGCACAATTAATAAGAAAAAGGTTTATATTATAGCTATCACTAACTGTTTTGAGTAAATATTATTTTATGCAGAGGGGTTACGTTGGAAAGAGAGAACAGCGGTGTAAGACCGTCGAGTGTATGAAGACGTGCATCTGCACGTGAACATCGAGCCTTTTTGTCTGTTGTGTCTTTTCCACGTCGCTCCTCTGCTTAAAATAATAGTTTATTAAACCACTGGATAGCTATTTAACAGATGCAATGTAAACATACTGGATTTTAAAATGTGGTTATAAATAACTTATCACGTAGTACAAACTAACAACTCGTATTTTTTGTTTGTTTGTTGTTCATTCCGGAAAGTAGTAATATATATAATCTACCAAATATGGGCATTATATGTGACATCATGAAGATAGTCGACGATGGAAACCTAGCATTCATGTCAGAGAGATTAGGTACCAAGGGGAAGTGACTCGAGGATGTTCAGAGTGGAGTAGCCAATGTGCAAGGACATTTCATTGCAGCAGACGTACAATTTACGAACTCAATGTACGTGTGCAGCTGACTTGAGCAACACCCGATTGCCCAATACCAGGGATTTCACGTGGGACGTCACTTGCGGACGATCGACAAATTCGGTTACGTCACCTACGATCTCGTTTTCAGCCGCAACATCAAGAAATAACGCTTCGGGGATGGGGTCTCTGCCATTCAGCATCAAGACTAGATACTGGCACCAGAGTTGGTACCATTCATTAATGCTCATTGATAAGACCTTACATTTCAATACGATAACGCCAGACCTCACACCGCTGTCAAAAACCGTGTATACCTCCAGAATGCAAGCATCAACGTCATGGATTGGCCTTCACGATCGCATGACTTCAATCCAATTGAGCATGTGTGGCATGCTCTTGCAAGACGGCTTCGCAACCTTCCTAATCAACCTCATAACTTGCAAGAGCTTGCTGACGCACTGCAAGAACAATAGCGTCGACTACCGGAATTGCTATTCACATGCATCAGGAGGTCGATGAGGAGACGTTGCGTTGCAGTTGTGAATGCCATGGGAGGCTACACCTCGTACTAAAATGTCTTTTAAAAACCCTTTATCATTCATATCTAGCTAGTGACGGTGACATTGTTTGGGAACGCCGTCGGCTGTTACATGTTATGTACATCTATTTTGAAATGTTCAATTAACTTCAATATTGTAATTTTGTATACCGGATATATAGGCTTTTATTGTTTGTGTTGATCCACCAATTTTTCGTATGTTAATATATTTTTATATCGCTTGTGAAGTTTCAGTTTTTGTTCATTATATATACCATCAGGAACAATTCCATATAGCATTATCAGAAATGTCATACCTTATATTGTCCACAGTATATTTGCATGCACTGTCAGTGCTATCTTCCACTTTGATTACTCTGTATTATTATATATTAGTTTTCCATCATTTTCTAATTTCGATTGTAGAGATATCCACGCAATCTATGGGTATTGATTCGTGTAGCTATACTATAGTGTCCAATACATTTAAATCAAAACAAAATTAATAATCACGTTTTGAAAATGCATTTATATTCAGGATGGGTGATTATCATGATTACTTGCATACATCTATACGCTACCCGATACACATCATTTCGTTGTTTCATTGTCTGCGGGTTTCTATTTCGATCCAATTTGATTTCAGAACATTTTATAGACTCAAAAAAAGTCTATCTAATGATCATAATGGTTATTTTCCTTTGGATTTGAAAGACAAGTGATCCAAAGTACGTCTGAATAAAACACCACTGAACACCGCGTGTGTCAATTTGCAGTGGTATTCGTCTTGGTATATCGAATGTTCGCACACATTAAGATCGTTAAACAGTGCTATCTAATGATGAATTGCGCCCCTTAATATAGTCCATTTCACAAAGAAACAGAACTGTATACTAATCCTTGCAGGTGTAAGGGAAAGTGGTTCTATTGTGAGATAACTGGCATGAGGCCGAATTGAAAATATTAGGGAATTATTGGCCTGTCTAGACTGGTTAAAAGGATAAACCGTTCGATTATGATATTCAAGACTAGAAAGTACAGGTGGACTCACACGGGTCTATCCGTTGTGACGATGCCTCGAATCGCTCCGTGTGAGCGTACGTGCGACGCGATTACCACAACCGAGATCGCATGACTAGAATGCATTATACTGGTACGACCAATTTAACTAGACTCGTCGTACAACTGATCGATCCTTGTGAGCGAGCCTTAAGCCGTGAAAGATATTACTCATCATCTCCTGACATAAGGATATTGATCACGTATCATATTTGAGAAGACATTGTGACAGAATTAGTTTTCCTAACATTAAAAGTTCAACACATATAATATTCTAAAGAATGCGTTTTCCACATTAGTTTACATATATTCAATGACTTCTATTTAGACTTTTATTTTCTATTTAGAGTTACATCTCAGATGTTATTAACAATGGTCTATTTTCTTTCAAACAGTATTTTTAATAATGAAAATGTCACACGATATCCCCGACGGAGGTGGGTGCAGTATTGTCAACCATCTGCAATCTAATCGACTTGTTCTTTTGCAAGAATCACAACAGCTTTGATGATGCTCTTGGGTACGTTTTTAGATATACTTGAAGGAGTAGCTTCAAAGACCAGTGCTCGCGGGAAATTCATGAAATTAAGGACGCGCATGTGTGTTGGAATGATGGATTTTTTTCTCTCTCTATGAGGTCAAACGGAAGGTCAGTGTCGTTATTAATTGGATTCAGTTCTATGAAAGAGGGGATCAAACGCCTACCAGATGTCATAGTTTTTAGATGTTGTCAGAAACAAAACAAGCATGACAAATATTTTAAGTTCTATCAAATTGTTAATATAGATGTCTCGGCCAAACCTGTCCTTACGTGTCGGTTTGAAGTGGATTCTCTTAACCGTCTTGACGAAGACACCTACTATAGTATTAAGGCCATTATAGACCAGGCGATTTTTATCGCCGCAGCAGTGTTGCTTCAATATTTCTTGCCTAGTGTATAGTGAACAATCGCTCGTCTCCCATGTGTTGCGACGACGACATTGAGATCGCCTTGAATAGGAACATTTTCGTTTCCGTATGCGGTCTCATATAATGTATAGCAAAGTGTTGCGAATACAAATGTTCCCTCAACTTAGTGAAATTTTGTTGCGGCGATAAAAATCGCTATAGTGGCCTTTAGTGTTCGTGTAAATAGGTCGACACATACGCAATGCTGCATGTATTGCACTATGGCCCCTACGACAGAGGGTCATCCAAGCTGGACATGGGTCTGGTTTTGTGTACGTATATCACTTTCACTTAGTCACTTTCATCAAGATCGCCAAACGTCGCACATTTCGAGACGGCCGTTTTGCACTCTCACCTAAACATTAGTAGCTTCAAATGAAGAAAAGAGGTTTCGTCCCTTGGCAATACACATACACAGATCAGGACGTAGAGGCAAATTGAAGAACATGTCGATGTGAATTAGAGGAACATACTGAAAACTTGTTCCAGTAGAATGTGAAAGTACGGGTGGGAATACGGGTCATCACGTGTATCCCAAATAATAAGTCATCACAAATGGTAAGCCCTAGATATGATTTGCATGATCATGCACAAATATCGTATATATATATATATATATATATATATATATATATATATTGTGGTTTAGAACTGCTTTCAAGATTATTTCACTTATATCACGGCTTGTCAGTTTAGGGCAGGAGGAAACCCTCAACATCCGCAGTGTTGCAGTAAACCTGCGATCATCGGCTGATACTGACAATACCAAGGATAATAACTGCATTGCCACTCTACAGACAGCGCATCCTATCAATAGGTAACTTTCGCGAACATTGATGCCGGGCCCCCGGTGCGGGATTTAAACCTGTATCCTTTGGCTCCGAAATCCAACATTCTACCACTGCGCTACCACCCGCCCCATTACTGTGCTTAGAAAACCAATTAAGCAATACGTGTGTACACTATAGTTTCAGCTGCACTGCCAAACATACAGTTCTGTAGAAAAGTAAATCTTAAATTATTGACAGGAACAAACAAAACAACAGCATACCACCATGCCAAATATGCATCTACTTCGTTTTAAATGTTTAATAATTAATAATAGGCTCATAATTAACATATAGTATTCACCGGTATTTTGATTCATTGATAACTTTCCATGTGTTTTTATGCATGTGTGTTTATCTCAACGTATCGGAACACAGGTCGACAGATAAGGATGCACCGCGTAGACATACTCGATGAATATTTAAGGGAGAATTTCAAATGATGTACCCAATGCTCTCCAGCTCCATGCTGTGAGACACATGCGTCCCAAGGAGGGACCAGTCTGCCGAAATCAGCTAAGCTGGAAGGCGACTGTCAGAGCAGTAAACCCCACCACCATGATGTACCAGAAAGATAAACACACAGAAAGAAACTGTAGTAGAAGAATGCAAGACATGTTGGATGTAAGTTACCTTACAACAACACATACATGTGATTAAGAGTTGGTGACTGTTATTACGGTCGGTAGTGTATGTAAAGGAACACTGGACATGCGTTTTAGAGGATGCGGTATCCCACTGACGAATGTGATAACTCATCCGTAACATTAATTAAGTGAATTGATGCACACTATCGATGAACATACAGAACAATTGGGAAATCCGTAATAAAAGCCGGTAATTATATTGATGCATATACTTTTTGAAACCTTTTCTCGTGATATCAAACGAAAGTGTACAATTTAATGTTAACACGGAGTTTGAAATCAAAAGCAAAACCACTGACTGTTCGACATGATTAAGAGATAAAGATTTCTTCACATCAGAGTGATCAATTCCGCGGTCAATGATATTCCGGATCCATACAACAGGCGTGTCCTGTGTTATTTCCGCGACCGACTTGCGTTCGTCGATATGGCTTCGAAATCACCCTACTGATCAACATTGATTCTGTAATAGAAATAGCGTACACCTTGATTACCCGAGTATTACATTTCAATCGTTTGTATCGACGTATGCCATTATTACGTCTTCAATAAATCTCCTATTTTCATACTAAAAGATTAGAACAAATTACTGTGAATGGATGTCATGATGATATGATAAGTAAATAAAGGATCCTACGGGACATGGGATATCTACTTAGTGTTCCTGATCTCCTTCCGAGTTATACATGACTACGTTTCTAAAACGAGCATAGCGGAGTTAGATCACGCATGTTGCGGTGATTAGTTCAATGTGGGAGGAAAACCTGCAATAAATGCATGTATAGGTCACGGCAATACTCACAAGTCACGGTAGATACATATAAATCAGAGCTAATACAGGTATTAATGAGTGCCCGGTCGGACGAGATGGAAATGTGATTGCTAGCCTGGGTTGTAAATCCCCAAGGGAGTTGAGAAGGGAAATGATGGCACTGATCAATTGAACGGGGAAATAGTGTAGCTCATTGAGCATCCATTCGAGAGTGGATTCGACAATAGAACTGCGCAAATTATTAGGTATGAATATATCACACTACGTATGTACACGTGTTAAAGCTGTCGAGTCTGTCTCATTGATCTGTTGATATTATTGTTTATTTTTATTATAAGTTTACATTTCATTTGGAAACAATGCGAATCAAGAAAAGCGATATTTGTATGATACATGTACAAGCATTCTAGATGTACGAAGATATTCGAATGCGCAATTCGTAAGAGTGTAGCGCCAAGAAATATGAATGAATTACACATCATGCATTTCAAGGTTACCAACGATCGCCAATTTGCTTTTATCACGCGACCTGCTAAAAAGTGAATTCGTACTGGAATAATAAACTGATATATCCATACTTTGAGTAACTAACTTAATTGTGTTTCTTCTTCGTGGAATACGTCGTTAGAATAGTGGCATCGATTGTGTGTGTTATTTTACGTGCTATCATCGAACAATTTCAGATATAGATAGAATACATTTCAATTTAAATGTTAAAGACACCAAATATAATACTAGTATTGCTCTTCAAATACCGATAACATTGCATATATACGTATTAATAGTACTATACAATGTCTGTACATTCCATATACATTATGCTATTATTACATTATTAGTTTGTATTCATAAAGTTGAAAATTGTCTGAATGTGATCTGTTAATTGGATAACAAAGCATCGTTGACATGATGACTCCAATCCCGGCATGCTCCGTATGCGGTATTTCTAATGTATAATCTTAGAAGATTGTCTCTATGATAATTTTATCTCATATTCTCTCATGTATATTATATTTTACCTACTGTGATATATTTATTAGTGTACTTTAAATTGTGTATGCTACGCCAACCTAGGCCCGGTGCTGATATAAAACGTTTAATATATATATATATATATATATATATATATATATATATATATAGTCCAAAGTCCTACTGGTCAGGTACTTATTAATTAGGCCACAATGCAGATACGTTTTGTCTTTAATAAGTTAGGACTTGCATTCCCGCGGTCATCTTTTAGTAACACAACTATTTCATGCACTAGTTCACCCCTGGCTACGCTCCTGTCCACTACTGTGTTAGTTTATCAGCATTTTAATATGGTTTTTTTTCAGCCACACTATGTGTTAAACTAACCATCAAAATCTCAAACCTAATTACAGCCAACTTCCACAATCGCCAAATGTCTTATTTGTAAGCGAGACAACCGGATGTCTTACTACGTCCGACGAACATCGATCAGATGTCATGACTTCCGTGATAAATGTTCCAGCGGGATTGCTACCAAGGGATGGCCATGGGTCATTCGGAATTGGCCCCATGGGCAAATCACTGCTCCTAAGTCTTACCATAACCGACACATGAGTAGCTAGTCTTAAAGTTGGACCGTAGATCGATTTACATTGCATGTCCTGCAAGTAGAAACACTCTTACTGGTGATTTTTGGAACTTTCTTGGAACTACGATAATTGCTTCCCAGGAAAGAACAGCTTAGAATTGTCAATATAAAATTCTCGGGATGTCATCTCGCAAGATTAAGATGCATCAAATGTTTGGTTTGAGAATGTTTCCATTACGTTCCATTGTGATTTTCTTTCTCAAGGTGGATCATACAGAATCATCGCGGTCAATTCGAGAGGAGTACGCCAGTGTTCGTCAATGCTTTTGATGGTAATGCATTTATATACTGAAGTGATGTACGTGCCCATTGGCCAATAGTACACACGTGAACTGCTGATTCTAGGTCTTGACAAGAACGGTATGTTTCATCTGGCATCGAGGTGTTGATTAACGTCATTCTGGATAGCATATTGTTGATACCGATATCCTTTGCAAATGCTTGCGTTTGATACTTGTCAGCGAATCAATACGTCAGCGCTCATGTAATTTGAACATATTCAAAACAGTCCACTACAGATCAACAAGGATGTGATGTGACAGGCCACGTTCGCTTACATCTGGACAATGGTGAATGCGAAAATGTGTGTTCCTATTCATGCTAGCTCATGAAATATTAACGACTGCATTCAGAAATGTCTAGAACATTGACCGCGCTAACGTGCTATGGTCCACGTACGATCGCGATTTCCAGCTTCTGATATCGAGATGCATACTATGACATGGATTATTAGCAATAAACAGCAATAAAAACAATAAAGTAAGGCCGAAGACATCTATTAACTATATAATAATAGTATATGTAGTCTACTATGAATCAAACGTACTAATATGTTTCATTCATGAGTCCATAAACGTTGACATAAGATAATACATCCCTGATGATGCCACAGATGAGTAGATGAAACATTGTCCTTCTTAAGATAAGTGTGTCTAAATTAAGACTAAATTAAGAACGCATGACATAATTATTGTTTAACGATACTTGCAACAATTATTCAGCTATCCGTTGGGAAGATAAATTGAGCCAATAATGAGAATTACGGCCGAAACGTCCATGCATGAATGGTGTAGGGATTTTTCTTGTACGATGAAAACAAACGCATGCTACGCCTTTAGGAACATGGGCCATTCACGTGGTAGTGATTGCTTCATAGAACACAATGACCACTTGGTAGACGCGATCTCACTCAGGCAGCAATAACAACACATCATACTACCCCCGGCATAAATCAACCGCTCAATATAACGCCCGGGTCATTATTAGGCTGTGAATGCAAAGGATTACCTGAAGGTTTACGAGCAACGCTATGACATAAAGCTCTCGACCTGATTACGTTGGGAAACGGAGCTTTTGCCTTCGTCGTTATCATCAATTCATACCGTAGATAATTTTCACAGCCGCGAGCTTATTCGATGCCAGAAGATGCGCGCGGTGTTATTTATCTCTCAGGTTATTGTCTTTCTGCCAGTACGTGTCTTAATACATGTGATAAAAGACAGACATTTCCTTGATGTGAACGTCAAAGGAAATATCAATTGGAACGTCATCGACTGATGGTGGTGAACCCCACTTTTTCTTGTTATATCCGGGTTCAGAGGTCACTGACAGGCAATACCAATTTAGTGGAATTGAAGGCTAGTTGCGGTGTTGTAGAAACGTTAGAACGATCCTGTGATCAGCAAGTCATGAAAACATTAGACGAAGAAATTGGTAATCGAATTTGCCGAATTTACAGTAGGGTTACTAATTTAATTACTAACACTAATCTACACTCATACTGTCGATACAGATTACTCAGTATTGAGGATATCTCAAAGATATATCTGCAATATGTAAATATACAGTCAAGTACCTTCACTATGACCTCGCTTACATACATCACATTACTCTAAGATTTAATGACTCGTTTTATCATTGTCTTCATCATATACCGTCATTATGTCGTTGCATTATACCCGAAGTGTTACTATTGTATGCTATTTGGGAAAGAGTGATAACACTTCAATAGCGAATGAGACTCGAAATCGATGGCATATTAACGCAGCAAACGCGTTAACGTTGAGCCTGCCATAATACACAGGCTCAACGTTAACGCGTTTTCTGAGGTAATATTCCATCGATTTCGAGTCCCATTCCCTATTGAAGTGTTATTACTCTTTCCGAAATAGCAAAAGTTTTCCAAAATCCCAAATTATCCTACAAAAGGTCGTATTGCTAGTTTTAAATTGAAATTGAATTGAAATATACTCAAGGGATGTTTATTCTGTTAACTTCCGAGTTTCCGTGCTCAAATATCTTCCACTTGAGGCCATCAGGACACAACTAACGACATAGAGGATTTCAAACGTAAAATAATACAAGGGGGATAACTTGTGCTCTTAAGCCAACTGTGTCAACAAGATGATAGGTTTGAAACAAGTGGAGAATACCAATTCTATTTGCAGAATCATTCCAGCGACATCAGGACTGATTTAAAACACTAAATGTGTCTATGTACGTCAATTATACTCGAATATAGACTATTTTTGGCTATGGGAATATTGACCGCATCTAAACAAGACATTGCGCAACTTATTACGAGCAGGAACAAGCAATGACAACATCAACAGAAGGGCACGTTCCTTCATTGGTAGACACTGCATAACTTGATTTAATATCACTTTAGTTCACTGTGTCTACAAAGAGACTGAGCTTGACATTTCATGGTGCTTGAAGACGTAGCAGTTATACACATCAACCATTCGTATTAAGAAAAATCAATCTATCAAATTGTTTGAACCTAAGTTAAACGAAATTGGTGACTTAATCTTAAATAACAACGGTAATTTCGAATTGATTGAATGTCTATGTTTATTAAAAGTAAAATTATATTTGTAATAGCAATCAAAATAAATAAATGTAGTAGAAAATAATGATAATGCGATTTGATTATCGGAAAGCGCAGCTAATCAAAGTTAATACTTAACTTTGGAAGATGCTTCTTAATTAATTAAATTGTTATTTCAAATGTGATGACATCAGCAAGTTCTTTCCTTTTCAGTAAGCAATTGCACTTTGTGTTGAATGAAGTATTAATGTTGAAATAATTCGCCTTTGTATTAGCTTGCTAGTCTTCATTAACTACAACACTATCACGGACATCGTAGATAATGTGGTACGTACAATAATATCACACATGCTAATGAGAACGTAAGCATATCAATATATGAAACTGAGAAAGTCCTAATCTCATTAATCTACAAAACAACGTGTCCGGATATGGAATATTCGATAGTGAGATATATTAATCAATACAATATTTGTGTTAACACGTCTTTATTCGAGTAGATCATTATCTCCTAGCCTGTTATGCATCTGGTGTTATCACATTCGTATGGCACAGGAAAACCAAGGGAAACATAATAAGAAACAAGGGGCGGGTGGTAGCGCAGTTGGAATTCGGAGCCAAAGGTTCCAGGTTCACATCCCGCCCCGGGGGTCCGGCATCAATGTTCGCGAAAGTTACCTTTCTGACGCGATATTGATAGGATGCACTTTCTGTAGAGTAACAATGCAGTTATCACCCTTGGTCTTGTCAGTACCAGCCGGTGCTCGCAGGTTTACTGCAACATGCAGCGCTACGGATGTTGCGGGTTCCTCCTGCCCTAAAGACTGACAAGCCATGATATAAGTGAAATAATCTTGAAAGCGGCTCTAAAACCCATTTATTTTAAAATCAATAAAACGATCAATCTAGTTAACATAGACTGGTCCTATGTTCTATGTGCGCACCTATTATAAATTAGACATGTCAAGTGACCAGTCTGAGCGTGACGTCACACAACAAAACTCTACGTTATTTCTACATCGGTAATGTGAGATCAAAGTACGACTCGAATACGTATAGTGGAGTGGCTTAGGGGAATGATCGTGACACACTGGCCCAAAGCACCAAATTTGGCACAGTGTAGAGGGGGCTGCCCGATTTTAAGGGCCAAATTCAAGGTCAGTTCAAGGTCAAAGGTCAAATATATATGATTTTAAAATTGACCATACTTCACCAGTTAATATAAAGTTTAAATACTTAATATAACTATATGAAGTTTGAAACACCATCTAGTATTAACATTTCATAATGCAATTTGCATACATCCAAAATGGCCGCCATGTTTCTAACAAGATGGCTTCCACATGATCATAAATATATACCATTTCTAATGATATTTGCTATTCATATTACAACAAACAATTTCAAATATGATCGAATTACAATGCAATGATGGTATGTTTCTGTGGCTGATAGATGAATATCATTATCGACAGCTGAAGTTGGGGATTCTAATGTTATACATTAACTGTCATAGCGATACCTGGTATACGATAGTTACTGTATAATATGTATAATAAAACCGATGATGATGATAATAATAATAATAATCATCATCATCATAATAACAGACATATATATTGCAATTGCATTCTCATAGTGCTACATATAATTAAGCATAATAGGTTTGAATAGTTGGGTTTTAAGGGCTGTTTTAAAGGAGTTCAACGAGGGCGATAACTTAATGATAGAGACAGGGAATTCCAGTGCTGATGCTGTATGAGCAAAATATTGGTAGCAAAACGATTTGAGGAATCATCTGCCTGCAGGGTACTCTGTGACAAGCTCAGTTAGATATAATTGAGTGGCATCACTCAGTATGAGGTGTCATCCATTGCTTGATACTTTGACTACAATGTGCCGTCTGTGCAAGAGACTCGGAGTTCTCTGATGGACTGAACTGGTCAACAAGTTGAGTGCCGTTGGCATACGAGTAGTCACTAGTGGGAAGTATGTATGTCTCCATATGACATATTCCTCGGAATGTTCACGACAGAGTGACATAGTTCTGTGCATGAGCCCTGGATTCTTGCAGTTACACCTGCTCTCTCATTTTCATCCCAAACCATGAGGATCTGGGTCACCTACATTATATGATTATCGACTTCAGTTTTCAAATGCTGACTTGGTATATTGGGAGGAGTTTCCCCATTATCTTCACTATCCTTGGGAAACTTCATATGAAAGGTAATTCACCTTGACATTTCGGGTGTTCTAATAATTATATATGATACAGGTAAACCGCTCAATCTTTTCAAATGCTGGAGATGTAACTTCCAGTGGAACAAACAATCATGGATGTGTTCATGAAACTGTCGGTTGTTGTTTGATAAATAATAAATAATAAATAATAATAAATAATGTTGTTAGTGATAATAATAATAATAATAATAATAATAGTTACATAGCGCAAGTGGTTCCGTACACCAGGACATGCTCGCAGAGCTAGTTTGTACAGCATTAATCCTATTTTGGAGAATGGACAGATATGTCTTTAGCAGATTTGTTAAGTAGACATAGAGGGACAATTCCTTTACTGAACAGGCAGGTTGTTCCATAGGCATGAAACAACATAGGAAGATAGTTCACTCGATATCGAGTAGATCTAGGGACTAGAACATTATTTGTTGAAATACACACATTAAATACCACCATCTAATTTCCATTTTTGTTAACATTAAATGAATTAAAAATGTATATGCAAAATACCAGAAAAAAAGGTGTATTGTTAGCGGTTTGTGGGCTATGTTTAGTCTATAACGGCCATTTTGGATGTTTCCAAAATAGTACATAATCTGAGATAGTGATGCAACATTCATTTAGTCTTTTCAAGTAAAAACAAATTATATTAATATTTGACCTTTGACCTTGAGCTGACCTTGACCCTGGCCCTTAAAATCGGGCAGAACCCCCCCCCCCTCTTAAAAGTTTCGTCTAGTCCAAAAGTACAACTGTGCAAAATTTGGTGCTTTGGGCCAACGCGTCACGATATCACCTATTTTTGGACGTATGCCACTCCACTAGTAACCAATCGAGTATAAGTTATATAGTTATGTTGGAAATTGACCTTGACATTAAATAGAGGTGTAACCAACCTCTTAGACATATGATTCTAGATTTCGTAAACGTTTTTGTTCAGCAACCCTATAAATCCTTTCGTGAAGGAATTGGGAAAGGTATGAGTATAAATGCGTACGGTACGACGCGAATACACTACACACGAACTTTATGTTTAGTAATATCAATTAAGACCATAATTTCATGGATTATTCCGGTGTAATTGGCCTTATAGCTATCGTAGATGAAGCTGTACCCTCGGAGAGCATGCCGAATCGAGAGACAGTCATCGGCCATGTTCTTATGACAAAGGGAAACACATGTTTCGGTATGTATAAAACGTTTAAATGATCGATAAGTAATATAATTCATACAAAAGTTAATCTACATCATGGTAGTCAGTGGTAGAGAATGGTATTTTGTCATATGTATGTGACATAATTATGTTATTGCAATTTGTCTTATCACGGAATCATACCCCATTTGAATAATAGCGGTCTTCTTGTAAACTAAGGGTCTTCATTATCACAGTGGTGTACCACGTTTGGAAAATCTTCGTTGTTGTAATAGTATAAAGCTAATTGTTTATGTCAAGAAAGGCTAGTGGTCATTAATTAATGTTGTTAAATATACATTTATGATACTTACATTATGCGAGACTGATGAGATTAAGTGTTGTCATGTAGATGGAATTTGATAATTGTAGAACACATAAATAATTGTCTTCGCCATTCCATCTGCAAAACAAACTCTTGATTGTGTACACTATTTCTGCTGTAAAATCTGTGCAAGATGACGGCTCTTTGGTTGTGAACTTGTATTGTGGCAACCAAATGTCACAGCCTTTGTTAAAATAGCTACACAGCCTTTGTTAGAATAGCTACACAGCCTTTGTTAGAATAGCTACACATAATGTGTTAGAATAGCTACACAGCATTTGCATGGCAAAGATCGGTTTCATCTGCAGAACTTGGTGTATGAAGGAAATGGTTTCATTTTACTTGTTTACCATTGTTTGGAAAAGAGAAAATAATCGAATTTTCCGGTAATAGTTGTTTTCTTCTATTACTTGAGAGTTCACTTAGTACATCAACATCGACCAACTCCAGCCTGAGAAGCTGTGTGTCTGTCATGTATGTTTGTATTTATAAACGATCGTAGCACTACGAGAGTCGTAACTTCATGTTAATACATGGGAGTTACGACTCTCATCGCTACGATCGCTAGAACTGTGGAATGGGACCCAGGATATTAGTCCGGGAGCCAACAGTGGTTTCTTACGTAATGCAATAGAAACCCCTGGGTACCCGGATGGGGAACCAGAGGGGCCAAATTGAAAATGACCCTACGCGGCCGGTGGTAGCGCAGTGGTACAACGTTGGACTTCGGAGCCAAAGGTTACAGGTTTAAATCACGCCCCGGGGGTCCGGCATCAATGTTCGCCATCAAGTTACCTTTCTGACGCGGTATTGATAGGATGCGCTGTATGTAGACTGGCAATGTAGTTATAATCCTTGGTCTGTCAGTACCAGCCGATGTTCGCAGGTTTACTGCAGCATTCATTACTACGAACGTTGCGGGTTTCCTCCTGTCCTAAACCGACAAACTGCGATATATGTGAAAGAATCTTGAATGCGGCTCTAAACAATTAAATACAAAAATGTTTAAATGCTTCACACTGTTCATGGCTGTTGTTTACGCATCCGACGCTCCACCCAAATTTGACCCTGCGAAAGTACTCATTTGATGGCTGCCAAAAATGTCAGCTTTGTTTACAAAGTGCGTTTTTAGGGGTCGCTCTATAATGTGGCTCCACCGATTTCAGTCAAAATAGTCACACTGATCAGAGAATAATAATAGTTCATAGATCACCCCCACAGACGACCTATTAGGATCCAATATAATTATCACCTAAATAACAATTAAGAGACTAACATGTTATGATGCCTACATGACAATACTCCCAGCGAGTACTTAGGCTCGTTGTGTAACACCAGGGTGTTTGTTCCTTGTCACAGTTTGGGCTTCTACAATAATGTTAATCATATCTCCATCAACAAGATCGATAAGTATATATAATTAATAGGTGGTGCGACATCTCGATACGCTATCAACTCATTCAGCCCAGGGATTACCCCGGTACCCAATCCCAGGTATTCGCCTGCTTTCCACTGCAGCCATAGTATTGCCTTCTGACATCATCGATATAGAATCCATTTCCAGCAGTATTAAGTGTGTATCACATTCAGGATCCAGGTGTTGGCAGTTTCCGTCAATGCAGTAGGTAACCGAAACGTTATAGCTCCCATCGCGTTTGACTGAATACTAGTATGTGATGATTATCAGTGTCTTCTGACTAAACTGATATTTGCCAGAAAACGCCAGCAAGAACTTTCCCGGGTTATCAAGTTTGATTATCAGAGATCCTCTACTAATGAAGCGGATGCCGTAATCGTTCATGTCGAGGACGTCGTTTTTGCTGTAAAAGGATCTTGCTATATGCCGTTGTAAAAAAAAAAAACACGTGACGCATGTGTATCATAATTTTAAAATAATTACCCGAGTTGTCCGAGCGATTTTCACTGCACAAGTCGTTCACATCCTGACCATTCTCTACCAGCGAGGACGTACATGTAGTAATGTCTAGCTTATACAATGAACTGGAACTTCGACACGGGCTTATACATGCATCAGGGCAGCACAGACTAGTATCTTTATATACATAATAAGTAGTAGATTTGGGTTGGTAGATACATGTAATATACGTGTCTACAGATGATGCACGTTGCTTTAGAGGTAGCGAGTCTGCCTCATAATCCGGAGGTTCTGGGCTCGAGCCTAGCTCATATCATCGTGTAGTACTCTTGAGCAAAGTGCTTAGATCCACATTGCTCCACTCTACCCATTAATTAAATAAGATTAGAACAGGTACTCAGATATTGCACATACGGTACGTTAGTTTGGCAAATAGAATGAGCACATATTTATATGCTTTTAATTACATTGTATGTATTGGAATGTCAAGCTAGCACATGGTTTTCAGTCAAGGTCTTGCAATGTTTATTGCTTTGGGAATAGTGTTGTAATGGGAAATGGCTAAAACGTTCAACCGCCAAAACGTCCAAAAGTAAGTTGGAGAAAACGTCCAAAATAAAATTGGCAATTTAAAACGTCCAGATTTGGTGAAAACAATTGGCTAAAACGTCCAATATCTAATATAACTACTAATATATTTATTTTGCAGGTTTTTGATCGTTTCTTAATATTAATAATTAGTTGTAATTAATTACAATCACCTGTGTTCACAAGGCATACAGTTTTCTTCTTCCAAGTGGAGATTATCCTTGAGTGCGTTGAGGGCTGTTTCCGGAACAGTCACCTATTAAAGCCATACAATCACAGTTTGTTGAAATAGTTCATGGTTAAACGTATTTTACCTGAAAGTATGTACATTTGCTTTGTCTACACAAGTATATTGGGCAGCAGGCTCCATTTTCCGCAGGTCCCACTGATTTTCAATATATTCAGATTATATTTTAATTTTGTATTTTTCATCTCGCGATAAACTATGAAATAAATATGAGGATATTAAAAACCAGTGTGAACTGCGGAAAAAAATGTAACTTTCCTTTACAGAGTACAGAAAATAATATCTTTCTCTGCTCATTTACAATGAAGCTTAAGCCATTTTTATACAATAAGGAATACATTGAGAACAGTTTATGATATCCAATAAGTAATGCCCTATTACGGCTGTCTAAAACTATTAGTATAATTGAGCTACAGTGTGTGCCATTCATTACTACCATTGGTGTATACTCTTGCTAAAAGTGGTTGTCAACCCTAAACAATTTGCTGTTACTTGTCATGTTTTAATGAATAAATACATACGAATATGTTCTTCAGATAATAATGTGTACTGTTGTTGTTGTTGTTGTTGTTGTTGTTGTTGTAGGTGGAGACTAATTTGGTATAAGTAACGATTGATTGCTGTTGTTCCTACAATGGTAAAATAATTGCTATTTTGAAAATATGTATTATCCATTATATTATGGCAGAAGTGCGTTACGCATAACCGTTTAAGTATACATTCAAGTATATTCACCACTTTTCACCAACTCTTTCACACCACCAGGTACCTGAATATAATCGTTGTTAGAGTGGTATTAGAAAGTGCTCATGACTTCGGGTTTAATATATATAATATATATATATATATATATATATATTAACATTAAACATTGTTACCATTGTTTTTACGTTGACGGGGTGTAGGCCTGCCTCTTCTCAGGAGGTGTCGGTGGTCACGTAGCAGCGAAGGGTTTCAGGATTGTAATCCATGAAGGAACATTGGCGTAAGTGCCGACACAAATATCTGCTATCAGAACATCCCTGATTTTCTCCAGAAAACACTCGAACCTAGATATATAGGATCTTTCAAACATTCGAGACCAACCACCCGTTTCCGTAAGATACCACGTGGTTGGTATGGAGGTATGTAGGTCGTGGTTGGTATGGAGGTAGGTAGGTCGTGGTTGGTATGGAGGTAGGTAGTCGTGGTTGGTATGGAGGTGGGTAGGTCGTGGTTGGTATGGAGGTAGGTAGGTCGTGGTTGGTATGGAGGTGGGTAGGTCGTGGTTGGTATGGATGTGGATTGGTCGTGGTTGGTATGGAGGTAGGTAGGTCGTGGTTGGCATGGAGGTGGGATGGTCGCGGTTGGTATGGAGGTGGATAGGTCGTGGTTGGTATGGAGGTGGATAGGTTGTGGTTGGTATGCAGATGGATAGGTCGTGGTTGGCATGGAGGTGGGTAGGTCGTGGTTGGTATGGAGGTATGTAGGTCGTGGTTGGTATGGAGGTAGGTAGGTCGTGGTTGGTATGGAGGTATGTAGGTCGTGGTTGGTATGGAGGTGGGTAGGTCATGGTTGGTATGGAGGTAGGTAGGTCGTGATTGGCATGGACGTAGGTAGGTCGTGGTTGGTATGGAGGTGGATAGGTCGTGGTTGGTATGGAAGTGGATAGGTCGTGGTTGGTATGGAGGTAGGTAGGACGTGGTTGGCATGGATGTAGGTAGGTCGTGGTTGGTATGAACGTAGGTAGGTCGTGGTTGGTATGGAGGTAAGTCGTAGTTTGCATAATGTGAGCCGTGGTTGGTATGAGTTGTGTCGCGGTTGGTATGAAATGTGTTGTTGTTCACATGAGGTGAGTGGTAGTTGGTATGGAGGTATGTCGCAGTTGGTATAAAATGTATCGTGGTTGGTATGGAGGTGTGTCAAGCTTGGTATGAAATGTGTCGTTGTTCACTAGAGGTCAGTCGCGGTTGGTATGAAATGTGTCGTGGTTAAATAAAATAATAATAAAATAATAATAATAAAAATAAGAAAATAATAACAATGTAATAATAATCATAGTAATAATAATAATTAATAATAATGGGAACATTTATATTTAGCCAAATCCACGCTCGAAAGCATGCTCATAGCGCTACGTTATTACCCAGGTCAATGGATATGTGTACACTCAAAGTATACAACCCAAGCTGCCGTTCAAATATCTTCCACTGGAATCAGGCCATAAAACCAGTTTCAGGACAAAACTAACGACAGAGAGGATTTCAAAAGAATACAAGGGAGATAACTTGTGCTCTTAAGCCAACTGCATCAACACGATTTTGAAACAAGTGGAGAATACCAATTCTATTTGCGGAATCATTGCGGACATTAAAAATACTAAATGTCCCTATGTACGTCAATTCTACTCGAATATAGACTATTTGTGGCTATGGGAATACTGACCGCATCTAAACAAGAAATTACGCAAGTCATTATGAGCATGAACAAGCAATGACAACATCTTACTGATACATCAAGGAAGGGTACGTTTCTTGCATAGCATAGCTTGATTTAATATCACTTTAATTCACTGTGTCTACAAAGAGACTGAGTGGCATTGCATGGTGCTTGAAGACATAGCAGTTATACACGTCAACCATTCGTACTAACAAAAAATCAATTTAGCAAATCGCTTTGAACCTAATTGGTGACTTAAGCTTAAATAACAACGGTAATTTCGAATTGATTGAATGTCTATGTTTATTAAAAGAAAAATTATATTTGTAATATCAATCAAAATAAATAGATGTAGTAGAAAATAATGATAATACGATTTGATGACCGGAATGCACAGCTAATCAAAGTTAGCCATACTAATAATTAACTTTGAAAGATGCTTCTTAATTACATTGTTATTTCAAATGTGATGACATGTTCATCAGTACGTTCTTTTATTTTCAGTAAACAATTATACTTCGTGTTGAATGAAGTATTAATGTTGAAATAATTCGCCTTTGTATTAGCTTGCTCGTCTTCATTAACTACAACACTATCGCGGACATCGTAGATAATGTGGTACGTATAATAATATCACACATGCTAATGAGAACGTAAGTATATCTATATATGAAACTGAGAAAGTCCTAATCTCATTAATCTCCAAAACAACGAATCCGGATATGGAATATTCGATAGTCAGATATTAATTAATATTTGTTTTTACGTATCTGTATTCGAGTAGATAATTATCTTCTAGCCTTTTATGCATCTGGTGTTATCACATTCGCATGGCACAGACAAACCAAGGGATACTTAATAAGAAACAAATAAATAAAACGATTATAACACGTTAAAATGATCGATAAATAATATAATTCAAAGGAAAGATTATGACAAAAAGTAATCTACATTATGATAGTATGTGATGGAAAATGGTATTTTGTCATACGTATTTGAAATAATGTTGTTATTGTAAATTGTCTTATCACGGAATCATACCCCATTTGAATAATAGCGATCTTCTTGTAAACTGAGGGTCTTCATTATCGCAGTCTCTACTATAAATGCTCTACGTTCAAACGCGACCCTGTGAGCAGCACAATGTATAGTGTTATAATGTTCTTCACTATCTACTATCTATGCTGAAATTAATTAGAAACCTCTTCTTTTTGTTGTTGTGAATAACACTAGTACAGAGTACATGGATTGATGATAGCCTTTCGTGGGTTAATCATATTCAAAAATATTCAAAGGAACCTGTTCGGTAAAAAAAAAAAAATTATATCACAATTGATCTTGTTGGTGTGAGGTATCAGTATTTATCTTCTTATAGCCGTTTGTCATAATGAACAGACTTACAAGCTTCCCATTATTTATTTTTCTCAGAAATTATATTTTAAAAGGGAACACCAGTGATGCCATTGTCACTGAAGGCGAACTTTAGACGGAGGATTATATTTTCAAGAGTCTTGACTCCACTTTGTTCGTAAATTCCATAGAGATTTGTCTTTGTCAATCAGTTCGATCCCTGTATGGCGGTTGGTTACAAAGGGTACATTTACATAAAGCAGGAGTTCATATAAGCCAATGGATCAATCCAATTGATGAGGAAGTATTTTCTTGCACATATCATGGAATGAAGAGAATTAGCGGTTAGAACATAGAATGTCTAAAACGAAGGTGATTAACTTGAACACAGCATGATATAGATATTTTATATATTATAAAATGGTAGGACCTCTCTAATCTCTCTAATGTTCACCAATTTCCCCCTAGAGGGTAATAAAGTATCTGATTATTGAATGTTATTCTGGTCATTATAATGTCATTAACATTATTATTCCTTAAAGATTTACAAATGTTCATTTTCATTAACTTGGAACTCATACCATCATATAAATATGCACATATATTGATTATATTTTTATGACAATGTACTGTAGCAAATATCGTCTAAATATAGAACACTGAGGTCAGAGTCTAATTAGTACCACTATCATTCTCGGTAATAATAATAAGTATATGTCAAGGATCACGTGATAAATAGGCAATGCGAACCACGCGGGACCTATTCAATCATAAGGGCAAACATACAACAAGCGATTTGTCGCATGATGGCAATATACCAACGATGTCCACTTGAGAGAGCAAGCATGTCATTACACGATATTCCCTGATCACTAGGTCAATGTTGTTATAATGTTATTCGGTGCCTCGATATCATTGCAGCTTGCAACTAATACCAACGATATACATAAGAAACATGCATTGGCTTACTGCAAAATTCAGCGTTGAATTCAGTGTTACATTCAGTTTTACGAATGTTGCGGGCTTCATCCTGCCCTAAACTAACAAGCTGTGATATAAGTGAAAGCATCTTGAAGAAAATAAATATCCGGTGCCTCGCTATCGTTGCATATTTTTTTGTTTTTATATATTATACCAATTATATCAGTATAGTATAAATGCACATAAGAAACAAAGAGCCCTTTGGGTAAAGTGTTTCCGCATGTTTGTAGAAGTCGGGTGTCCAAATATAGTCGACACAAATAGTAAGTGTCCTGTTCCAGGATCCTAACAAGATCAGACAGGATCCTGGCAGGACACTTTCACCTCGGGTGTCCTGGTCTATGTTCTAGCATCCGAGTTATGTCCTGGCATTACTGTTTTTGCCGTGTGTCTAAGTTGTTATAACATAATTTATCATTTGATTACTGGATCTACAGTGCTAGTGTATATGTGATAAGTAAACAGTTATCGTTTTCGAGCTTAACTGGCTTTGTATCATTCCACCTGCCGTCATATGTATATGGCCAATCGGATTCAATCCACAGCAAAAAACAATTTAGGTGTCCTGTTCCAGAATCCTAACACGATCCCACTAGTATCCTGACAGGACACGTTCACATCGGGCGTCCTTTTTGTTAGTATCCTGGAACAGGGCACCTGCCATTGTGTTGCGGTGATCGCATGATATGTATTGATTGCCCACATTCTTATGGTATTTAAGTAACGAGTTTGAGAAGCACCGCTCATTGTTAAACAATGTTCGCGTCGTGAAAATTAAACGATGGTGAATCCAGATATATGTAGTCTGTCGCATACCTAACATGGATTCTACTCCCGCTGATACTATTTATCAAAAGGACCTGGAAAAGCGTAACTTACACTGAATGAGGTACGCTTAGCAAGCGTCTTTGTGAAATGGTTTTGACTGTATTTATTTAGCAGTCTGGAGAATCCAATCATCATGTTTAGATTCCTCGTCTATAAGTCACCCCCCCCTCCCCACCCAACACACACACACACACACACACACACACACACACACACACACACACACACACACACACACCACCCCAATACAAACACAGACACCTTATAACTATTCTGGATATTTATATATTATTCAACATATAATTTGGAATGACATGTTTATGGTACAACAAACTGAACTACGACCGTAGCCTACATGCATTTGTGTTGATTAGAACAGTTGTGATCACAAATTCCGAGCTGAACATCACAAATGACAGTTCTTTTGATAAGGAGATTAAGGTCATCACCACAGACGAGTACTAGGTTTGACGTTTCATGACAGGACGTGGTCTCTGGTATTTCTAACGTTTCATGACAGGACGTGGTCTCTGGTATGTCTAACGTGTCATGACAGGACGTGGTTTCTGGTATGACAGAACGTGATTTATGGTATGTCTAACGTGTCATGACAGGACGTGGTCTCTGGTATGTCTAACGTGTCATGACAGGACGTGGTCTCTGGTATGTCTAACGTTTCATGACAGGACGTGGTCTCTGGTATGTCTAACGTGTCATGACAGGACGTGGTCTCTGGTATGACAGAACGTGGTCTCTGGTATGTCTAACGTGTCATGTCAGGACGTGGTCTCTGGTATGTCTAACGTTTCATGACAGGACGTGGTCTCTGGTATGTCTAACGTGTCACGGCAGAACGTAACCACTGGTATGCCTGACGTTTGATATGATCTATTTTTTTTACTCGAACAAAATGTCGTTAAAATGTCCCATTGTCGAAAATAATTATTTTATGCAATGTTATTCATGTACACGTCATCTCAACTTGCACATTTGTGAAGGGCGTTTCTTGAATCACCCATTGATGCTAAAGTATGAGCATCGTTATTTGAAATGTGCAAACTGTCATGTCTCGATCGTGATCAAACATAATTACAAAATCAGATGTCTGCACCGTGCGCACATTTTCTCTTGCGGATACTTTTGATTATTTATGATCGAGAGCCAAATTGTGTGAAACGGTACTATAACGTCAATGCGATTACATTAGCATTCTATTAGCAAGCAATGAATTCACCCGCCGGGAATACAATTGATTGGGCTGATTTAGGCTACTAGTATTTAATAGCATAACGGGTCCGGATGCACAGATTTTGATGTACGCTCTTGCACTCAGCAACGCGAGAAACAGCGTATAGTTATTTAACGACCTTATTGTTGTAGATTGTTAATGTTTATTTTGATGTTTAATAATATAATTGCGTATATGGAGAATCTCACCCAACTGTCTTGGAATATCAAATATATCAACACGAGTCATGAACTATCATCGACGAGTGTTGATATATTTGATATTCCAAGACACGAGGCTGAAATTCTATTTATCACCACAAATATCAATTTAAAGTCATTAAAGAAGAAAAATGCCACATCATAAAGATTTTACTGTGAAGTCAAAGCTTTAGGCCACAAGAATTGGGTCAAACGATATCTACTGCTGTAGATATCCCTTTCTGTTTGAAAGCGATATCTACTGCGAACATATAGTATTGGGTGATAAACGTATATACATCCCATGAATATCAGATTTCAGTTGACGGGTGGAAATGCTGTGGTGAATTGAACACAATATACCTGACTGGGTGTTGTGTTTTGTATTATTATGCGTAAAAACATGCAGGACTATATGGTTCGATTGGATACGTTAATACACTATTGATCATATGACATATTGCATACCAGAAATGTGTTCCACACATTTCTCCGTTTACTTTATTTGACGTTCTCGTTTGAACCTGTGTACAGGCAGGTATGAATCCGTCTGAGATAGCGCCCACCCTGGGTTCATCCCATCCACAATGGTTCCATGGATGACATGCTTACACACATGTGGGCATACACTGCATAGACGTGTATGTTGTATTGATCAAATCATGTCCAATCGCAGTTAAATCATATCGAGAATACAAATTCTACAGACGAAACGTTATTTTCAGAATGCGTATACTATCGGCATCATGATAGGATGCGCTGGCTGTACCGTGGCAATGCAGTTATCATCCTTGGTCTGTTAGTATCAGCCGATGTTCGCAGGTTTACTACAACATTCAACGCTACAGATGTTGCGGATTCCCTCCTGCCCTAAACTGACTAGCCGCGATATAAGTGAAATACTTTTGAAAGCGGCTCCAAAATAAACCCCAATTTAACAACACACCCAAAGTAATCATATGTTCTGTAATTAATTGGCAGATCTGCTATCAACCTTCAGCCGGGCAATATTTATTGGTCTCATTATGCATGTATCCATATCAGTTCCCTATGCATGACAACATGGTATTAGTCCTCGTAGCAGCTCGCGTTCCTTACAAACTCATCAGATTAATGTAAAAACCACATCCCTATTTCACTGGGATATTTTGCATGCAGTGCCTGCGTGAGTTTCGTCATTAGAACGATGTCGTTATAATTAATGCACCCGTGTTCGATTGATCCTAATTATGAGCTTAGAAATAAAGGATTAATATATATTGCTTTCGAGCCGATACAGTATAGTCGGCTTCGCTATGACTTTCAGTTTACGTATGAAGATAGTGGTAGGATAAGAATCAAGACTGATTTACACGAATTAATGACTCTATAAACCACGCGTACAGACATTGAACCCATCCGTCTTCAAATGTATAAAGCAAAGCAAAGGCTCGTCGTCCAATGATAGGCCCCTATTAGTGTCACGTGGAGTATTTTTATATATCGATAAAAATACCCTTTTCAAAACCTGAGTATGTACATTTTTTTTTATGAGTTTAAGATAGTTAGTAAGATAGTAAGATAACTTTGTCGGTTTAAATTGTATTGCTGATTGAGTACGTGCTCAAGCAATAATACCTGTATGCACCGCCGACCGATAAAGTAGTCAAACTATAACATAACAAGCTCGCTGATCTCTATCACGGAAAATCTATAGGGGATCCCATGCATCACAAGTCTGAATTGAACTTGGAACGCTCGAGTTTGAAATCGGATCATTCGTCTTTGCTCTTCAGTATTTTTATGACTTTCAAGATGATGTCCTTCATTTTGAATGTAAATAGCCAGCTAGTAATTGTTGGTTTATATTATTAACCTTTCTGCTCTTTAGTGAGAAAAGTTACCCACATTACAGTTTCATACATATTTTGGATCACGGAGCTCTTAGAATATGTCAATCAACTGTGTTGGTCCTAACCATTCTACTCGTAACTCATGCCTATCAACACTTATCAGGTCGTACACTCGCATATGTCAATGCCGCTATTAGTTATTGACACGTCTTGGGCTTGCAGCAATTTGTGAGGTGCTGATAACCATTGACGCTGATATATTAGAGTGGAACAGGTTTGTATGGAATAGGAGTGGAACCATTTGAGCTGCCAACTGTGTATATTGGATGTGTTTTAAGGCTAAGTGTAGTGCCGAGTTGAAGCAGGAAGTTAGACTAGTGACTATTGTGGACGACTCATGATCGCACTACCAACATGTTGGGTTCGAATCCGAGCGCGTCAATTAACAGGTATTCCACAGATAATAAATGTGTCACATGGGGAAATGACAGTGTTACGTCGGCTTACAATGTTCTCCACAGAAATACGCCGCAACATACAACATTAGTCACGGATTATATTATCCTACCTATATAAACAGACATCTACGAGGGCATTGAAGCTACAGCGGAAAACGGAAAGGAGACGCAAGAAACTCAAATACATAAGCGGTTGGTTCCGTTGGTAGCGCTAGGATCTCACGCCATATCGTCGCACACTGCTCTCCGGTCCATCCCGTCTCCGTTAATATTATCCGCTGTACAAGATAGCGGACATTCCATGTTTTGTGCTCTCTCCCTCTGATGAGAAATTTTGAAAAGCATAGTTCCTTACACTGGTTCTTTAATACAGCGGATAAGGTATTTATTCTTCATTACCAACTACTACTTCAAGGCTTATGGTCTGCGAACAAATAATGATCGACATTTAGAGTTCTCCGTCAAGAACATAAAGTGAACTAATTCCCGTATATATCGGTACATACCTACATTAGACTACACGAACTAAAATAAAGTAACTTAGGCACTAGCAATCACAGATGGGTTACCGAGCTAATGGCCTAACGAATATTTACCTGAATCTACTTAGATTTAATTTGTCTAAACAAGTGTTGTATTCCATCTGCTTCATATTCCTGACGTCCGAATATTTATCAATATTTTTTATATTATTTAGCACCAGTTCACAATAATTAAAAGCTAACATTGACGCTAGCTTTCCTTCAAATGTAAACAGGAAATGGAAGTTAATTTGGAAGTACATCAAGTGAGTTTCTGCATCACAAAATTACACTGAGTGGAGAGTACAAGTGCAGATTCCGATTTCACCCGGACAATCCCGATTGTCACCGTCGCTAATTACTGGTTTAATTGATGATGACTGTTGATTTTTGTCGACTTGAGTGAACCATTTTACGGCTGACATTGGGCGTGGAATATATTTCTTGAGTTACTTGAAAACTTGAAACTTGAACTTGAAACTTTTATTACACTCCGGTCGTGATTCACGACATACGGTAGGAGGACAGATACAAATACATCAAATACACAAATGATAGACAAAAGCCATCATGCGAAAGTTAAGTGAATAAGCATTGCATGCCTGTTTATGTAAAACTATTCAATCTAATACTTGATACTGGTATTTACTCCCTACAATGGCTACACGGTATAATTAGACCTATTTTTAAAGATAAAGGTGAACCAGAGAACTACCGTCCGATTAGCGTTACTAGTTGTTTAGGAAAGTATTTGCATCTGTCCATAACAACAGAATATCTGATTTCATTGAATAAAACAACATTCTTACAGAATCTGAAATTGGTTTTAGACATCAATATTCAACATGTGCATTTGTTGATTTTAGAAAAGCTTTCGACAATGTTTGACGCTTAGGACTCTAGCATACTCTACTTTCCAAAGGAATAGATGGACAATTCATTAATGAGCTTTATGTATGATGCTATTAAATCGTGAGTCTGTAAGTATGGTGTATCGTCTATGATATTTTGCCTATTTAGTAAACGATATTGAATCGATCCTACCTAGTACCGGATGCACAGGCTTTACCATTAATAATGAGTCATTCGATACTATTTTGGACTTTGCCATTGTAATGCTTGTACTGCTATATGCGGACGAAACAGATTTACAACAACAACAAAAAACGCTAGATCATTTTTTTTACACTATTGTGACAATTGGAAATTAGAAATAAATTATACGAAAACTCAAATATTGGTATGTGGTCGCACAAAACAATAGCACTTAAAGCACCAATGTTAGTTGCATAATAGCCGTTTAGATTTTGTTGATAAATATATATATCTGGGGATTATATACACAAAATCAAATACTGCAGTAAATTATCTGTACGACTCTGCCGGGAAAGCTATGCATTTCATTGTAAGTAGAGGCCGTTCACTAAACCTCTCAATTTCATGTCAACTATATTTATTTGATACTACGGTAAAACCAGCTTTGCTTAATGCCTGCGAAATCAGTGGGTTTGGAACTAAAAACTACCATATAATTGAAAAGGTACACCTATTATTTTTACGCATACGTTTTCCCGTTAAAAAGAGTACACCCTTATTGATATGCTCTATGGAGAATTTGGCAGAAAACCTGTGACGATATCAATTAAATCACATATGCTCACTTTGGGGACAAAACCTTTATCAAGAAAATCCACCAAATTGTCTCATATTTTATTAAACTACCTTTAAACGATAATCTTGTAAATCTTAGAAAATACAAATGGCTGTCATTTGTTTGAACACTATTAAACGAACGTGGACTATCTTCCGTGCGGTTATCTCAAACATCTTTATCCGTTAATTACCTTAAAATAGCATAAATAGAACGCTTGAAGATATAAATAAGCAACTATGGTTAAACGAAGTTTCCAATTCTTCAAAAGGTTCCTATGGTATTTATACAGAAGAACACAAATGTGAACATTATTTAGTGGTTCTCCCATTTTCTTTAGCTGTACAATTACTCCAATTTAGAATTTCTTGTCATATATTATCTGTTGAAGTTGGCAGATGGAGCAACATACCTATCTACAATAGATAGGGTAATAAAGTAATACTAATGGCATCGATCATGCTCATGAATACCACTGTATTCTCAAATGTCCTTCACAAACACACTAATGTATTTAAACTTCTTCTGCTAATTCAGTCTCGTGCAATTAGTACATTAAAAAACTGTGTATATTTTATAAACTTATAAATCCTCACGTTGTAATGCAATATATCTACCATTCATCTGTTTTTGTATATTATGTACACGATATTCAACATATCTTACCATAATGTAAAATAATATACATATTTCTTCATGTAAACCTCTCCTCCTATTGTATATACATTATATAAAGTGCGTTCCTCACATGCTGTGGTTAACAGCCTGAGTGAAATAAAGTTCTGTTCTTTCCACTATCACTGCATGTCTTTAACATATACTCAACGAAATTAATAAAGGGTCACTTGCTATTTTAGACACATACATTTACATTTCTAGTATTTTAATAACGAATAATTTCCAAACATCCACAGGTTCCAGGTACACTTCAAGAACTTGCAGATGCTTTGGAAGAATAATGGCACCAGATCCCTAAAACCTGGTTCCGAAATTTGGTAGACAGCTTCCCCACAAAATATCTATATATATATATACATATCTCAACCAGGATGCATACAGTCTATAGTAGGGCATGTTCCGGCTTTAATTACATGAAGCACATATTTTGGAGCATTCAGAGTATATGCTTCATATGTTAATGCATAATTAAACATCAACATATGAAGCACATATTTTGGATCATTCAGAGTGTATGCTTCATATGTTGATGTTTAATAATGCATTATATATTGTAATTTAAGCCGAACATGTTCATGCTACATACAAGAATTGTATTTCCAGAAGCAGATGCTGAATAGAATAAATTACACCGAAACAGCTGTTCACAAATAATACTTAGTCTATAAAGTCAAACATAATAGACATCTATTGATAAATGCGTCGACTATTCCTCCAACATTAATTGGACTTTGTTGAGGAAGTTCTGTTACAGTTTCAACTGGCATAAACAAAACGTCAGCTATGGCAGATGATTACCAAAACCAATAATGTTTTGTTTCAAAATTAATTGCATTCTAAAACATTTAGTCATAGTAAAATGGCCGATCACGAGTTGGAAGCGGCATGTACCCCGAGTCTATTGCTTGTTCTACGATAGATAGAAGACCAGGTACACCAAAATAATCCATTAACACATAGTCTTAATTCATATTGCTAAAGTTCCCGTATAACATATTCGCATCGTACTGTAGACATTTATACTTCTAAATTTCCCCAGTTTCCACTATAGGATAGTTAGGATAGCTGAACAAAAATTAATCTAAACACTTTTCTTTTTTTTTTTGATTGGGGTTTTAGGGCAGGAGGAAACCCGCAACATCCGTAGCGCTGAATGTTGCAGTAAACCTGCGAGCATCGGCTGGTACTG
>JAUTBT010064250.1:0-14405 GCA_032361225.1 Lepetodrilus schrolli
TGCGGGTTTCCTCCTGCCCTAAACTGACAAGTCGTGATATAAGTGAAAGAATCTTGAATGCGACTTAAAACCCCAATAAAAAAAAAAAATTTAAAAAAAACAACTCATTGTTCTGATCCGGGGTATGAGAGGAGGCTGAAGCACATGTATGTATGACTGGTACACGTGAACCAAAGAGGTCGTCAAAAAAAAGTGTGCACAAACAGGACAACTCTAAACCATCCTAATCTCCTTCAAGGATGCAGACGTCAATGTTGCATCAATAACAGACATTCTAGAAATGTCAACACAGATCTGAACAATGCTCGTTCTTGTTTGATGATTCTCAATTATGTCTAATTGGCAGAAATATCTCTTTTTAATCTCATGCAGTGCTATTTGATGCCCACGCGTTCATTGATTTAACGCTAGTCCATATAGATGTAGTACTGGTAGTTAGTTAGTTAGTGAGTTAGTGAGTGAGTTAGTTAGTTAGTGAATTAGTGAGTTAGTTAGTGTGTGTGTGTGAGTTAGTTAGTGAGTTAGTTAGTTAATTAGCTAGTTACTTAGTGAGTGAGTGAGTTAGTTAGGAGTATCCTTGTGGCATGTATTTGATGCGCACACGTTCATTGATTTAACGTTAGTTCATATAGATGTAGTACTGGTGAAGGGACATAGAAGTATCATTGAGGCATGTTGTACATACTTATACAAATTCATTTTCAAATCATATTATCAAAAATTACATATCAATTTCAAGACAGAATATTGATAAAAATATTATATTAAGATTGGGCTCTAAGATAAAATGTCACTCAGGTTAAATACTTGCACATTTATCAATTTACTACAGTTGAAATATGAAAATAAAAACATGCAAACTTTATGAATCTTTGTGGTGAATGCAATTTTGAAATATTCAAAGACATCTCAGTTGGACAATATAAATCCTACGACAACAAATTGAAACCATTACTACATGTATAATTGATCATCTACAATACACTGAAGTATATTTAGTTAAATTGGTTAACACCATTATAATCATCAATAAATTGACGCAATTAAATATAGTCATACAAATAACATAATGAGATTCTAAATCAAGAGTATTGCCTTAATAAATTAAGTAATCTCTGGAAATAAAGAGGATTACCACAATAGCTAAATGGAATTTTTCTGGTAGTGCCGCTTTAAGGATTTGTGTGGGTAATTTTGGCTAAATTTGGTACTTCCTCGAGACGAATTTCTTCCAAAATGATCAGATACTGACTAGAGTGGATGCTTCTTATAGCAAAATCACTTCCAGTGACTGGATTGAATCAATAGCTGTCAATTTCATGTCACTCTCCCAAGTTGTCAGTTGATCGGTGTTGTCTACTGTTAAATGGGTTGAATGCTCACCGTGAATTATCGGGAATCAAACATGGACATTACCGCAACTAAAGATGGCGACCGTCAGGTCACTTGTACTAAGGTCTATATTGATTAGTTTTGGGGAATATATTGTCAGGAGAATTAATGTTTGTAAAATTGAGTTCTGCTTGAAATACTATTTAATTAAAATATTTATGATAAATTTTAAAAAAAACACATTTTATATACAAGTGAATCTCATTGTTACCATTTACATACAAATCAGATGTTGTTTTTCATGAAACTCAAAATAAATTGTCATGGTAGAAATAAAATAAGTTATTTGTATTAATAATATTATTGATTCCCATGTCAATTGATGCCATTGAGCTTTTTCTCAATGCTGAAAAAATGCATGGAAATGTAAGCTTGTTGACTATACTTGAATGCATAAACCTACGCAAATATCATACTAAAAAGTCACTCTCAAGTTCCATATGTACTATACCCATAGCTTAACTAATGTACACTACAAATTTATCATTTGCTATTTTAAAACATCACTTCAAACAGTAATTGGTATTAATTCTTTGCATCCCAAGAAATCCGCATTCTTCAAGAATGATTAAAATTTGTAGATTGTTTTCATTATATTTAAACAACAATGGTATTAAGAATTCATTGATGTCCGTTGTGAGCCTATGGTTTGCATTTTGCATGTTTTATTTGAATTTAATACAAGTAGATGAATACCCATAAGATTTGGCCGAGTTTCATTTGTCATGATGTGATTGGTTACACTTTAAGTTTTCTCCCCAGACATGAGAATGTAGGACTGCAGTATAAATAGATTGGAATCGGTAATAGTCCACTGGAAGTAGAATTTGGTCGGTGTATGTTCTTTGATATTTTCTTCTTTAGCAAAAACAAATCTTAAAACATATTTCCACTTAGACCTCAACAACTTACGAGTAGATCATTTGAAAATTACCCTTCACTCGGAAATACTTGTGCCAGTGGATCCAACGTATCTTAGTTTGCACCAATAGACAATAATGGCTGACACTGAAACTGCCAACTGGACAAACCACAAATATATAATCCTTCCATGACAGCTAAATGATCAACCTGCAACACCAATAGCATATATTTTGTTCTAAGCCCCCAAATAAAGACATTTTTTTTTTTTTAAATTATGAATAATCAAAAAAATTGGCAAGAGGTGAGAATGAAGGTT
Source organism: Lepetodrilus schrolli (assembly GCA_032361225.1). Classification (NCBI taxonomy): domain Eukaryota; kingdom Metazoa; phylum Mollusca; class Gastropoda; order Lepetellida; family Lepetodrilidae; genus Lepetodrilus; species Lepetodrilus schrolli. The sequence continues at coordinate 2,573 of JAUTBT010064250.1, forward strand.
AAGTTCAAAAGTTACAAGAGTCTCGCTGGTTTAGTAATTTTTCAACATGTTTTCATTGCTGCTGTACATATTTCCAGGGTTATGCAGTGCCCAGCAGTACAAGCAATTGGCTTAGCTATAGGCCAGGCAATTCCCATTGATCTCCAATTATGGACAGTCTGTGTGTTAATCTGGTCTTCATTATTTCTTCCATGGCAGTGCCATACCCAGCAAGTGAGCATTGACCACCATCATATTGACTGACCGGTGGCCAGTTCCTCATGTCAACAAGTCCTGGTGCTTACTTTTAGAATTTTAGGCAACTCCAGACATTTGCATTGCATCTTCGTTGTAGTCATGTATAAACACAGGCATTGGAGATCGTGAATATGAAAGTAAATGTTTTTTAAATTCTTTAAAAATTCTATAATGCACTTTAAAGATTATAGTAATTATTTTATTTTATTTTTTAAAGCATTTTTTTTTTAAAGTCAGATTTTATGATAGACATTTATTAATCAATATAGCTTCTATCTTTGGAGATGGAAACATGAGATTGTTAATGATGCCCTGGGTTTAAATATGGAGACTGGCTCTTCTGAGTGAACATTTTTAATTAATTTATTCCCAGGGCATAATTTTCAAAAATATTTAAAATATTTACATTAACATTAATTATAATGGATATTGCAGATAGAAATGTTATTAATTTTACTCAAATTTCAATAAGCATATAAACTTTTTGCCATATGACATAACTCAATTAAGAAATTAAAAATGAAATCACATTTGTTGAATTGGTAATTTATAACAGTGGTATTTTGACCAATCATTTGGGAACATAGTAATTCTTTCTTATTCTGATTAATTTTTATGTTAATTTATATTGATAATAAAGGTTGTGTTTCATACCAATCACAAAATGACATGAAGATACATACATATAAATGCACATGAATAAATGTCCTTGGTTCTTTATAACACGGGCGGGTGGTAGTGCAGTGGTAGAACATTGGACTTCGGTGCCAAGGGTTCCAGGTTCAAATCCCACCACGGGGCCCCAGCATCAATGTTCACGGTAGTTACCTTTCTGATGCAATATTGATAGGATGCAATGTCTGAGAGTGAAAATGCAGTTATCATCCTTGGTCTGTCAGTACCATCCGGTGCTCGCAGGTTTACTGTAACATTCAGCGCTATGGATGTTGCGGGTTTCCTCCTACCCTAAACTGACAAGTCATGATATAAGTTAAAGAATCTTGAAAGCGGCTCTAAACCCAAATACAATACCATCTTTATAACACTGTGTACTATATACCCAGTACATGCATTTTTCATATTATACTCATTTAGAAGTTACAGTTTCTGAAGGTATAGAGCTCCAAGTTTACAAATTATTTTGAGTATGAATTTTAGGCTCTACTCATGTTTTTTCTTTGGGATTCGAGTTCAAAATATGAGTTGAGCATGAAATCATATTAAACAATGTTTCGTATGCTCAGGGCAAGGTGGCAGAATCCAGAATACCAATTTGATTTTTATTTCCTGCGAACACATGCATGCTCATAGTACAAGGCTTCATGTGATTGGGCGTACAATTGTATTCCGTGCGCTGAAAAGAATTCTACTAGTATGCTCTCAGCCTGGAAATGGAACTGTCCACTAATACCGGGGTCATTTCTGGTAAATTCTAAAGCAGTGCCATTAATTGATTGGCAGCGTTCCTATGTTATTAGGATATTAAGTACAGTGTGAGCAGAATGCTAATCGGAGGCTATTAAGTGACCGATGAATGCCATATCGGAGGACAATGTTTCAGAAGATAAATCGTTGATGATGTACCATATATCTTGCACATAATTACATAATGTCAGGAGTGATTTTTGATTGGTTTGCAGTGTGACCTTCACCTTAGTTTCCCAAACAAAGGTTGTGTATGGGTGAAATATTCCCACAGTGACATAAAGCACTAACTCATTCCCAAACCAAATCCAGAATACATTTATTTATTTTTATTCATTAAAGGTGTCAATGTAAGCGATATCTAATCTTGAGAATGATGTATTATTTAATAGTTTAATTATTGGCACAGATTTGCAAATATTAAAATTTGTGGATTATGAATGCCTATGATTACTCTAATACATTTATAAAACCCTCATACCTATGTACAAAGTGCAGAAAGGTAATTTCTAGAAAACAATTATGAGCTCACTGTGGAGGATTTAAACTTAGGAACTCTGTATCCATTGGTCTAACACACTATCCACGGTGTCACATCTAACCCTCAATAGTAATAGAACAAATAAACAGTACTCTTAGACTGCAATCCTATTAATAGTGATTCCTCACATTTTCAATCTTCCCAAATGCCTCACATTATATAGTCCATAAATTAATTGGTTTTCGCTTATCCCCCACATAATAATAATAATAATTATAATATTTAATATGCATTAGTAAAGGGTGTCATCCACCACTGAGCTGTACTCTGTTAAAAAGTTCAATGCAATCTTGTAGAAAATCTTCGGGAAAAGCAGAGTGTTGAGGTTTCCTTTAAAAGATTGTAGACACGGACAGGTTTAGATTTCGAGTCAAAGTTCATTTAATTTAATATCATTAGACCTTCCGTAGTAGATCGTCATGAATGTACAATATATTATCCCCAATATATTCATTTTGTAGATTGCCATGCCAAAAACATTAATACCATAGATCGTCATGCACAACTCAATTGGATCTCAGAGCATGTTTTCGGGCCCTGGTTCCTAATTCACCTCCTGCCTGCTTCAAGAACTTCACGTTCACATCTGTATTCACGAAGCCACTCGCAGTCAACTACGTGGATTAACTCCATCTGACCCAAATCTTGGCGCTGGTCTAGGAAAACCACCACGGTGCCAATGGGTTATGTATTATTAATTTAATTAAATGGAAACTCTCTCAGCTGTAAGTCATTAATTGAACACTATCTTGATTGTAGGATTGTTTGAGCAATGGAGGTCTTCGATGGATGGAGTAGTGAGTTTATTTCATTTTTTCTCCCTGGATTGCGAGTATCATCACTGAACATTATGAGTAGATGTATGTGTAGTTGAATGACAGTAATGGATGGCTGTAGATTGTTGAGGTAAGATTGGAGGATTGTCTGTTTAACCCTGTCCATGCTGGAAGAAACCAGAGATTCCCTAAAGAGCTGTGCCTGTGTCCAATCCAGCAGGGAAAGGGTTAACCAAATGTCCAAGGTATCTTGCAGACATGAGGAGATTCAGAGGATCCTGAGAATTTGAAAATTCTGACATAATTTTTTACAGTAAATTGTACAGTAAATGGGGGTAAATTGTTTCGGAAATATATAGGCAGTTCATATATAGTATTTTTGAGAAAATCACTGTTTTGGGGAGAAAATTATGTAATATGGTCCTACTGTCAAGAAAAAGTCTTCCGTCCCTCAATCCTTCAAAAATATTTAAATTTACTAAAATATCAGGATATCATACTTCTAGGATTTCAAAAAGGGCAAATCCATTGTCATTGAAATAATAATATAGTGCTAAACATATTGAAAATGTTGATAACTCTTTGAACATTTTGATGATGTGCGAAATATTTCTAAAGTTGACCAGTACCAATATATACAATATATACTTAGAGCTAATTAAGGGATTCATCAGAGTATCCTTTCATGAAGCTCTCTTATCCACTAAGAGACCATAATGCTCTCTTTGCTGATAGCTAATACACTGCAAAGAGAGCACTATGGTCTATTAGCGGATAAGAGATCTTTGTGAAAAGATACCCAGGTCTCTAATCGATTATTTCACCAAATATGACTACCTCCCATTGCAATAATTCAAAGCAAGACAACAATAGCTATGACATACATGCATGTCTGTCGTCATTAGAGGTTCTGTGTGGTCTATATTTGCGTGCTGACATCGTGGTGTTGCGCATTTCCGCGTGCAGCAACGTGTAAAATAGTTATGGTTGTCTCTGACACAGCAGTAACAGAGGTGCACAGGTATCAATCAGAATGAATAGTTAATGACGGCCTCATCAAACACCTGGGTTGAGGATATCATTGTGTGAATGTAGGTCTACAGTCTATGTTGCTAGCGGCATGCATACATGTATTAATATGTGGAAATCTATACGTGACTAGAACCAATAACATGCGAAAAGCCAATTTATAATTGAATCATATTGATAATGTTTTCGATTATCACTTATGTTTGTTACAACACATTGCAAGTTTTGCGTACATATAACTTTTAGAGGTGTGTATCATGCACATACATGCATGTGTGAATGCATGCAAACACACATGCACACACACACACACACCCACACAGACACACAGACACACACACCCACACAGACACAGACACACACACACACACATGCTTACACACACGCACACATACACAGACACACACACACACACAAACAGACATACCCACACCTACATAAGTGTGAATGGTTCTTGAAAGCAGCTTTAAACCCAAGTTTAAGCAAAAAAAAACCCACAAAAAACATAAACACATGCAAGCACACATGTACATGTACACAGACACACATACATGTAGGCTTATATATTATGCTTACATTAAACATGTAACCAGTTGGCGCATCACCTGATAGTTTACAGCTTACAAGCACTAACAGTGGCAAATCTACTGATATCGGGAATGTAATTATTTACATTATTACTCGGGTTGTATTCTGTTAGCAACAATGTGTACATGGCACTGTTTACATTTCCAGATGTCATTGTTATTTTTCAATAGGCACTTTTCCACCTCTGATGATAAATCTGGTTCTGTGTTTAGATAACTCTGAGGTAATGTAGTGTATTAGTGAGGTACATGTATTTCACTGTTTACACATTAGTACATGTACTTTATCCCATTTAGTTGATGATAATTATTGTCCTGCTGGCATTGTTGCAATAATAGACATGGTGAATGAGTGAATTTTCAATTAAAGGTTCCCTGTACCTACTGGTGTATCAGTGCAAACAGTATTATTATTGCTAAAAGTGCATGCTGCATGATGCAAAACAATCTAAAAATTGGATATAGGCCAAACACAGTGATGTTTGTCCACCACGAGTGATGACAACCGTCATCTTCTCCAAACACAGTCATGATAGGATAGGACATATAATAATAATAATAATAATAATAATAATAATAATAATAATGATAATGATAATAATAATAATAATAATAATGATAATGATAATGATAATGATAATGATAATGATGATATTTGGGAGTAAACAATCCAAAGCTGCTGTTTCCAGCACTAGATGGTTACCATTTGCATGACTATCTCATCCTACTGGGTACCCATTCCCTGCTTGTTCAACAGAGATACTTTTTTTAAAACTATACCACATTACAAGTTTTTCAGCCTGTCTGTGTAGAGCCGGAAATAGTCCTAGAAACTCTCAAGATCTCAGTCACCTATCCACAAACCAGTCGAGCTCGATCATGCTTAATTTCAACCTGAGCAGTCTCCATGCAATGCACTGAAGCATGTGCCCCAACATATATGTACTGCCATACCCTTTTCATTGATCTGTCCATGCTCCCTGTCAATGAGTATCTATTGCTTACAACTGAACATTCTCACAACATTCATATCAACATAGTTCAGTTTATCAATTAATATAATTAACCATCCAATGCATAATGCATGCATATCATGCTGAACTAATAACTTAATATTAACTAATAGCGTGTTGTGCACATTACCTCTAAATTATGACAGATGAAACATTACATTTGTATGCTACATCAATGTTCTCGATATGCATGTAGCCAGGCATGATATAAAATGGTTCTACTGGTCTCAGTCAATGGGGTCAGTCGGTCAGTCGATACAGCATTGGACTGGCAACCCAGCAACTCGGGTTCAAATCTCAGGATTGGCATTTTCCTCTGTTTCATGTATGCTAGAATTTTTTTTTTTAAATGTCCACATGAATTATTAATTAAAATATGTAAGCAATGATCACAGAGCAGTCTAATTAAAATTAAATCTAAAACTGAAACTCCCCAAATTTATTGGCCAGTCAACTCATTAGTGGTTTAACTGCTCATTGATGTGAAGAGTGAAAATTCATATCTTTTTCCAGATGACATTTTGTTTAAGGACAATAGGTCAACGACACAGGAGCTGGGTGTACTTTTAAGGTCAGTTAGTAATAACAAATTCCTTCTTTCAAAACATTTATTGCCCTGACTGTGTTAGTCAAGGGTGCAGTTGTTATGATGGCAACTTGATTGCCTACTATGACCAGACTGTCATCACACAGTGCGATGCAAGTCAATATTGGAGTGGTGGTGCTAGGAGACACATCTGGTGAATAATACCATAATATGGCGCCAAACCTTACTGGAGACCAATACGTATTCTGTGAGGAAATTATGGTTCCTGGAACTATTTTTATGAACTGTCAAAACCAATGACCACCCTGAATGAACCTAGACACCCACCCACCCTCATTACACCCCACCTACACCAAAGGATAGGCCACTGCTATATATACATCTCTGCAATTGTCATTTCATGAACATGCAACTGGCCAAATGGGTAGAATGTCGGCATGTCGGGATGCAATTCTATGAAACTCTGGTTCAAATCCCAGGATCAATTTTGTCCTGGTACAGTCAAACATATCTGCTTTGTTACGTGTAATAATAATGAAATAATTTTAATAATATTTCTATTATTTTTATAAACCATCATTATCAATTCTAATGCCATGGAATGTCAGTCATCACAATAGACAGTTTCCCATGCAAGGGGTATATTCTGCATCTGTCATTTCTAGTTTGATGTTCGGCAATGACGCAAGTTGTGGAGAAGTAGCTATCACTAACTACCATGGTCCAGAACTGCCATGCAGCTTTATCCTTCACTTTAATTAGCTTCTTTGTACTGTACATGCTTGTGGCTTTCATGATCTAAAAGTGTCAATTTCCGTTTTCAGATTTCTTGAAGGACAATGAGTGTATGGATTTAATCAATAACGCTGGATTATGCAAGGGAATCACGGAACTGTACCTACACAATGATCTTTGTTTTGGGGCGATTTAATGTATCAAATTGAAGGTATGTATATTAGAAATAGTGACAAGAAAATATAGACAATCAGAAGTACTGTTTTCCCCTGCAAGTTGATTGGTTCCTGGAGAAAGGTTGAAATTTCAATATTCCCTAAATTTTACCTGATGTCTTTGGATTTGATTTTCTATGAGATATTCATTTGCCAAACAGTAAACATTCCATTTTGACTTGGCTATGGATAATAACGAGAAATACAATAATTACACTGTCATGGAAATTCAGACCTGATTGTGGCCCAACACACTAACATATCTGCTCGTCCGTTTTGGTAAATTATCTATTTTTTGTTGTTGCTACAATTGACACGAGCAAATCCGTCCAGATAAACTCTTCAAATGGGTTCAAATGAAAATTTTGCCATTGTCGAATTCCAATAACACCCGCAAATTTCAAAACACCATATATTTATCTCCATTGTAACACATTCGATGCCAAAGTTAATTTTACGAAAGAACTCTTTCTTGCTAGCACGAATGATGGTGGTGAAAAATCCCCATTCATAATATTGAAATGGGTGCCTCGAAACAGTCGGAAGTTTGTTACATCATCTATAGGATTAGGAGCACAAGTTAGCGGGGAGCCTTGAAACGGCAACTGCGATAAGCTTGAATGAAGTCATCTGTAGTGACGTCACGGGCTTGACGTCACATCACATTGCTTGACCTCACTACTCCAGTCTGTGCGTGTGTGCAGATAGCCAGCTGGTAGCCACCACATACTCGACTTTTGGATGACAGACTGGAAATATCTATCTGGACAAGATCTTGGAAGAAAACTCGATACAGCCACCGTAAACTTATTTATTGAGTTCACGGGTTAGGCTAGTCATGAATAACTCTGACGAAAATGTTCTAGTCAGATGCAATGTAGAGAGAAACAATGTTAACACGACGTGTGAAACCATTTGGACAAATATTGGAAGACGCAGATTCCTACATTTTAGTAGTTTCAGTGTCAAAACTGTATTCCATTCAGTAGTCTTATGAATTCGCACCATCAGATTTAAATCCGTTTACATCTTATACTATTGCGATGTAGGCTGTCTGTGCGCTGCAATGGTATCTATGCGTTCCTGCGTTGGATGAACTCTCACTGTAACTATTATGATATTTATCCAACATGTCCTCATTATTCATGGTAAATTCCACAAGTTCAGGAACTATTTCTTAAAATTCATTACCAGAAACCTCATTACTTTCTCCGAGGTGGAAGTCTACTTCGGGCCGCCATATAGTAAAATCGGTAACGATCAGTATCACTACACTGTGATGCAGTTCCGGAATCTAATGATATTTGATCGCGGAACATTGTATTGCTCAACAAATCAAATTGCTAGAAATGTCCTAAATGTGTTACAATGATGAATGAAGTCAGTAGCAAAGGTGTGGCTCAAACACGTGAAGGAGAGGACTGTACAGAGATCAGTGAGACGGTATTGCGTACGAGGGAACGGAACAACGCTGTTTGCTAATGACTTTCTTGGTTAAGCTCGCTGGTATTCATGGGAGACAATTGTCAATATCTGATGCATGTGACACCTCCAAGATGGATAAGTCCCCAGTAATGAGGATCATAATGACCTTGACATGAGATTTAATTTTTGATCCTTCTCATTAACCATAATCTCCTGAGAAATTCCGCATTTAGTTTTGGTTACTATAGTATAAATGTGTATGAAACTATAAAAGATAGATATTTAAAGGTTGAGGTGTGATGCCCTTTGAAGTTTGTGCTAAAAAAATTGCCTTCCTTGTTCCCATACATATTCTTGCAAATAAATATTCCTGCAAAAAAAAAAAAATATATATATATATATATATATCCACTGGACCGTTTTCCATATTTAAAGGTATGTATCTATTTTTTGCATTGCGATGGAACAACAAACTTTAAGTAATCAAACTCTGTCGTTGGGGGACTGTGTACTGCCATCACTGTGTGTGTGTCACATGTATACAATAGTGATCTGATCAGGTACGCAGATATAAACAGATCACTTACAGTCACAAACGTGTTTTAGTAGATTGTTCTGCTGGTGTTAAATTTTTAATTAGCCTTTGTGCTACTGGATAATCCCAGTATGACTGGTATTTGTATTAAACTTTGAGGGAAAGGTCAAAATATATTTCTTATACAAAAATGAGATTGGAATTTTTCTGAAAAATTCATCATAGAGAAATTTTCTTTCTAAAGAAATTTGTGTGATGAAAACGGAAATGAAAAATTCGATTTTTTTTTTATAGAATTCGTTAAGGATGCATGTATATGTATATACAAAGTTGAAGTTTAAAAAACAAAAACATTTTGCATGTGTGCACCATTTCTATGACGTTTGAATTTTCTTTTGATGAAACGACCTCTATATTGTTGTGATCAAATATATTATGTCATTGCTTTTCTGTTCTTATTTAAAATCCTGATTGCTTCTCAAACATACCTCCCAGACATTCATACAACACACAGGAAATATCTCGCCATTTCGTGAAACTCCTTTGACATTTGCAAATGCCTTTCTGCATCGTGAACTCTTACAATCCCCCAACAAAACTATAATATAAACCTTGCTAAAAGTGTGACTATCTATCGTATGTGTACCCCTCTCTCCCACAGCCTAATCTTTCCTCTGCGACTGGAGAGCGATCGCAATGGCGGTGACGCTAGAGGTAACGAGCCCCAAGTCGTGCGAGAGCGTCTTTAGTCTGACGTCGGTGGTGGGGAGCAGGACTCAGCTCGTCAAGGGAGCCAGTCAGGACCGCAATGACAAAAGGAAGTCCACCACGGACGAGGTGTCCATCCGGGATATGAAGGTAAATTAATAATAGTATACATCGATTAATTATAATTGCCGTGAATTTAACCTTTTTTTCAGCTGGAGGGGCCATAGGTGCCCAATTTGATTGTTTCAGGAGGTTAAAACACAATAATAAGTTACTGTCAATATGTAATTAATTACTGTCAATATGTAATTAATTACTGTCAATATATATATATATATATATATATATATATATCATCGGGAGATGAAGATTGTTAAATGGGAATTGTTTTTGTGTGAATTTAATAAAAAATAAAAACACTTTTTTTTTTAGAAATTTGTGTTAGATCTATGATATATTTTAAGAAACCACTAATATGTTATTTGAAAGTTTTCTATTTATCCCCCCCCTCCCCCTTTTGGTAGATATATATGCATAAAATAATTATATCAATCCTGGTGCTTTAAGATTTTGCTATATTTATCCATCATATCTATTGAAAAATGTGCGGATATTACAGGGAAAGCTTTTAACATGTTGGCTTTTGATGTCAGTATGTTTATCATGAGATGTGAATATACCACAAAATATAGTACTTACAGCATTACCTTTTTAGCCAGAACATCAAGCAGAAAATCCAACGGTAATTACAGTGAAATCAGCTTTATCCTATCAAGACATCATGTGAAGATTTGTTAATTAACTACATTTTCATGTGTCTCCTGGGGTCTTTTGTTATAGAATTGATAATCTGGATAAGCCCACTCCCAATGCAACCACAGGGGATGAAAATTAGTTACAAAAACCTAATCTACCTGGAAACGGCTTTCAGTAGTGATCTTCCCTATGTTGTGTGCTATGAGTTTCCTCATCATATCAACTATATCAGAATATTAAATTTATTAGAGAAACAAATACACTGTCATATGATAACGACCATGACAAATGTGTATTCATGAAATTGTTCAGTCTCAAAATAGCACTTTGGTGTTGCAATGGTTAACAAAGCAACATCTGTTGCCAGATTTCTACTTGAACATAAAGTGATGATATCGAGGACCTCAGACATGGTTATGTAAACACAAGTGGTTACAGTGACTTAATTTAAGCCCTTTGTGTGTGATCAATAAAAGCTTTAGCTGTGAGTACTGTACGGCTGCTTATTGATATCTCGGTGTGTAGTTCTGGAAGCTGAAGGTAAACAGATCAGGATATTCCACATTATTTTAAACACAACTGATGAGAAGTTGAAAGGGGGTGGGTGGTAGTGCAATAGTAGCATATTTAGACTTTTGAGCCAAAAGGCCCCAGGTTAAAATCCTGTCACGGGAGCTTGGCATCAATGTTCACGAAAGTTACCTTTCTGACGCGATCATTATGGGATGCACTGTCTGTACCATGGCAATGCAGTTATCAACCTTGGTCTGTCTTTATCAGCCGGTGCTCACAGGTTTACTGCAACAGTCAGTGCTATGGATGTTGTAGGTTTTCTCCGGCCCTAAACTGACAAGCCGTGATATAAATGAAAGAATCTTCAAAGCGGCTCTAACCAAAAAAATTTAAAAAAAGGAACTTGGATTGAATATGAACGGTGTAGAGATTACAGTCTGACTTTACCTATGTATGTTATTATTGCTCATTTAAAATATATAGAGCTATATTTTCAAGAATTTGTGCTTCCAAGTCCAATGTTCTACCATTGCGCTACCATCCGCCCTCCGAGGACATGATATCTAATTCACGTTACAGGCCTCAATATTAACTTTTGTCCTGACACCTGCATGTGAACATACTCTTAATATACTATGGTATTAACATATTATGACAATAACACATTATTCCAATAACACATAATGACAGTAACTCATAATGACTTTTACACACTACAGTCGAATCCCGTTGTGTCGAACTCCTGAGTGTCGAACATCCTAGTGTGTCGAAGTACATTCTCGGTCCCGACC
>JAUTBT010064261.1:0-14404 GCA_032361225.1 Lepetodrilus schrolli
CCCCCCCGAGCGGGGCGAGGGAGAGAGAGGAGGAGAGAGAGGAGGAGAGAGAGAGGGGAGAGAGAGGAAAGATAGAGATATATAGAGAGGGGAGAGAGAAAGAGAGGGGAGAGACGGGGAGAGAGAGAGGAGAGGAGAGAGAGAGGGGGGGAGAGAGAAGGGGAGGCAGTGGAGGAGGATGAAAAGAGAGAGAGAGAAGGAAGGGAAGAAAGAAAGAAAAAACAAAAGGTGGAAGAGTGAACGAGAGATACATAGGCGGACCCATACCCATACTCCGTTACACAGAAGCAACAGATTAGCATCAGTATAGATTTGAGTTAGGCAGTGTACCCTTACACACACCAAGAGTACCCTTCAGTTTTATTGCTCTCCTGTTCACTGCCGTAAACACTACACAAATACATTACACACTGGTACTATCAGCACGGCCATATAAGATCTCGCCGGAGTATTTTCGAGGAAACGACGTGCCACGATAGTCGAAAGATCAATAGCTAAGAATCATCGTTTGATCGTATCGAGAGGAAATGTGCTGATTGATTTTCCACCAAGCTCGGGGTATAATTATAGTAAAACAGCACGAACCGTCCTCTGTTGGATCCAGCCTTCAGACACGCATGCTATACCGAATTCCACCATAAGGGCAAGGAATCGGTGTCAAATTAATGTTTTCACTTGTTGGAAAGGTCTTTAAGATTGAGACTTTTGATTCCTAATACCGGAAGTGCCGCAATTGGCCATGTTAAAGGTTTTGCTCGACATCCTTTTCCAGTAGATCTGCCCATCACGTGAGGCTAATCTATTTCATGTATTTAAAGACTAAAAGGAAGTTCCAGCATCGTCTTTAATTACCTGCGGAACTAATGCGACGTAAACAGTTCAGAATTGTAATTTAGTTCCTTCAATACCGTGTGTGGGCGGAAGGTTGCGAAGGCGATAAAGCGGAGAGTTCTAATTATATAAATTGGTCAACGTGTTACGATATGCTCAACAGTTGATATGATGTTATTAGCTCAACTGGACAACCTCATTTAGAAATATTGATATGGATATTACCCTTGTCATGGAGGGTTATGGAGTGGTTTTAGAACTATCGTGCATCCAAATATAGCTGGGCCTTATAATGGACTGCCACTTTTAGGTACTCGTCTGAACAGGCGCGTGTATTCCTTGACTATCTTTTGCAGATATTGTTTACATCGTGGTATTTTAACGTGTGTTGGGGATTGCTTTCTAGTATCTGAACATTGCAGAACATCGAGTACATTCTCAACGAGAGTTTAAGTTAACATATATAATGCTAGGATTTACATTCGAGTGCGTGCATGCAATGATATGGGGAAATGGTGAGTGGTTTTGTAATTTTTGAAAAATCTACTCTCGTCATTTGTTCCGACTTATATATAGAGAGGATTTCATATGAGTGCTCATACATTACTGAATTTATTAAACGAGTTGGAAAAACTGATATTATGCGAGGCTCTGTGTAATATCATGTCTGCCAACGAGTTGCATAAATTCAGTAATGTATGAATACGAATGTGAGATTCTGTTTATCACATAACTGTAGAAACTATTGTAATATCGATTTTCAGTTACGAACACTATATAGGCAAATGTATTGGGAACTGGGTTAAATCACGCAGACAAAATATAGTTCCAAGTAATTGTGTAAATATTAATACATGTATTTAATTGAAGAAATCTTTTAACTTTATATTCGACAAATTAAGTCCCAGGAACTCTAAAAGAGGTCCAAAAATACTTTGATATCAGATATGAATACAATTATAAAATTCCATATTTATATTTATAGCATGGGCTTATTGTACTCCCAAACTCCTACGTTATGTGATAACATATCGTATTGACCTTGCGCTGGCATTCACAGGAACTGATGGGTTGAGTTCAATGGTAGCCTCATCCAGCTATGTTGACTATTCAGTTGTCATGGATAATTGTAAACTGTCTATTTTCCAATGGCGTCGAGGGCCTTCAGCACCAACGGTCAGCGGATTCAACGAAGGCAAGGTTCCGCTCATCTCACCCCGAGAAGGGTAGAACTCCGAGCTACGCTGACTCCGTCCAACGATTACATAGGAGTTAGATCACGTGGCCATGGGAAGATGGGTTCCGCTTAGCAATGCATGTGCATGTATATCCAAATCAACAATCTTTCTATTATGTACCTTCATCTTTGTCAGATAAATGTATATCCAAATATATCATCTGACTACATCCTGTATAGCATACTAAGAAGTCAATGCTCTTGACACTGTAGACCAAGGCTCCTTAAAAGAAATATATAACATTACCATAATCTACTTTAATTTCAAACTGTAAAATGTTGATTTAAAACAAAAATCGACTGGCATATGCATTATACTTGTGATAGATTATATAACATGCTGATGCCATTACCTAACATGAAGGTCAGTGATTCACACGAGAGTTGTTTATATCTAAAGGCCATTATAGACTAGGCGATTTTTTTCGCCACAACAATGTTTCCATAAGTTGCTGCGATATTTGTCGCCGCAACACTTTGCTATACATTATATGCGACCGTATACGGAATAGAACATGTTCCTATTCAAGGCGGTCTCAATTTCGTCGTCTCAACACATGAGAGACAAGCGATTGTTCACTATACACTAGGCAACAAATATCGAAGCAACACTGTTGCGGAGATAAAAGAATCGTCTGGTCTATAATGGGCTTAATGGACATAAAGGTGTAGGTTGTAATTTATATTTATTAATTTATTAATCGTCGTGTTTCTATAGAAACTTACCTCAAGGCAGCAGTTATATGTCCATGCCTACATCTGAATATTTTATAAAATCTATTACGCATTCTGAACGCCCTCAGGTTTAACATTAAGATTAAGATCTAAATCGATATGGCGACATACTAGGGCATATATCGCAGTTCCATGTTCACTAATACTCAAATGTGCTATTATCAATATAATATGCATTTGAACTGGAAGCTGTGGCGGCCATTCTGAAAATTCTACTACCATAGCTTTGTTTCATTATTAATTGCGTTAAACCTATTAGATCTATAGTAATTAGTATAGTAATTAGTATAGTATATTCTCTCCACATCTTTTAAATATTGACCGAAATCATAAATGCTGTGTATTATACATTTCGCAATAATGTTTTTCATTTAGCAATAAACGCTATCTAGATTATTAGTACAATAAACAATTATTTAGCGAATTCATTTACTGTTATTGGCAGAATTCGATCCAGACGTGATGTAATTTTACGCTGCCGTGTGCTTTGGAACGTCATTTAACACTTAACTGTGCAATACTGTTGAGATTGAAAACAAGCCTGTTATGTGGAGTGGTCCAAGTCAATGCAGACTTGCCTAGCGAGGTCCGACGATCAATAGGAAGAACGAAGGTGGGAACCCAAGATGTAGACAGCTGTGCCACAATTCTGTCAAATCTAATAAAGCTTTATCGACGTTGTAAATAAACTGTACATTTTCTCCGACTGCGTTGTTACATCTATGTCTGAGGACGATAATTAAAGGAAATGGATCGTAATTCAGATGGAAATGGTTTTCTGTTTATATTCACAGTGTTAATATTATACTAATGAAGGGAGTCCGTTTTTCGTTGTAAAACCACTCTTGATCGTGGGTAGGAGGATGACATCTTACGTAGTGTGTTATTCGAGATTTTAAAACTTGTAAGAAGTTAAGAATTCGTGAAGACGAACAGACAAATTCCGATTAATGAGTAATTAATGTGTTATTAATGTGTTATTAATGTGTAATATTGGAAATCCTCGTACTAATTATGGACCACACTCCATCTAAATGTGTCTGTTAACCGGAAGTCGGAACAATAACTTAAACACTATACGTGTGTTTGGTTCGATATATAGCAGTATTTCCTTTACACATATACACACCAACCGACAAAATCGAATCGGGTGTAAACCAAACGAATGTAAAGTAGAATGAGGAGACCTAAACGAATTGCTAACTCTGTGTAGTTATTACTCATCGTTCTAGGATAGCGAAGTTTACAAGGCTCTGTAATTAGAAGGATGTGGATTCTCTGTTTGTTGGCGAACTTGAAGGTTAGTCACCGAGGAAACTGGAACGACGTTTAATTAGCTAATGGCGTGACAATGAACAGTGATGAGGTCATTTTGGTTCGAAGTGATAGCAGGAAAGGAAGAATTTCCATAAGATTGGTGTAGCGCTCAGTTTATACAATAACCGGTTTTCTACCATGACACCAGCCGCGTTCTCCACTAATTAATTTGACATCACTTGTATTATGAACGTATATGATATCATTATCTAACATATGGAGAATGATAAAGTAGGACATGCATAGCATATCCCAATACGGTACATAGTAGGCCTACCAAAGTTTTATACCTGGAACGATTGGTTCATTCCGGGACCTCAAACAGGTTTCCCAGGCCAACTGAAACCGGATGTAGGGTTTTAATATTCATTCAAAACATTTTGCTACGAATTTTACTGCAGGTCTTATTTTACATTTAAACGTGAATATGATAGGAATACTTCATTAATTATTTATTTTCTTCTGTAAAGCAGGTAATTGAAGGTTTCACAAGTCAGTTTCATCAGTCCTGAAGTAAAACCTTTAAAATACATGTTGGCCAAGAAATCATGACTAATACTGCATGTCATGCTTCTACCAAGCTGTGGTGATTAACTAGCTAGCTCGGCTGATGTGTGAACTATCGATATACCATGATATCAATCCCCCCTCACGGCAGTAGGCCTACGCAGAGATCTGGATATCATATGATCGGGTTTTAACTCCAGACATCATGGTGTGTTGGCATTACGAAATTGTCTGGAAACTCTGGTAGTAAAATATATATGAATTGATTTCTGGTGCTGGGTTAAAGAACTTGGTTTGCCGTTCTTAGAAATCTATAAAATATAAGATGGAATACGCATGGTATATGGCTGCACTGTGGATGATGTTTTTCCCCGATTTTAATTTACTCTTGCTTATTAACCGAAGATTTATATATAGACCTCTCGATCGAATACTACATTTTTCTTTCGACTTGCCATTCGTAATAAAAGCTAATCATGACTGCGATATCATAACCAAACAAATATTTGTAAGAACATTAATGCTAGTATATGCATTATGAAGATATGTACACAATGTCAGTGCCATGCGAGGTACTTGGTTGTACAATTCATCCCGAAATGCTAAAATAATATGGTGCTGCTGATAGGAAGCATTGCGCGAATTTCTGGTCTACTGCTGTCGGATAAATGCATTACTACAATCGCGAATATATCATATTTATGTTATGTCACGTGTAGTGCCTTCATTCAAAGTATGATTTCTCTTGCTTTCGTGCTGGAAGCAAATTAGTTGCCGGCATATGACATTGTCTCATGGTATCAATATGCAACAGGCTTACCCAATGTGTATTCGTTGCTTTATACAGGCCTAGTTTTTTTCGTGTATATAACTATATACTAATAATTATGCATACAAATTCCTCTACTTAAAGAAACATTAAATACCCGTTAAAAGGTAACAGTACACAACCGGATATCCTACCTCTTCGATCAATGTCGCCCACGCATGTATCATTTAATCTACTGAATCATCAGCCCTAAATTCGATGTATCTAGAAGTGACATGGCTCAAGAACATGCAAATTGATAAGTTGTCTGCACGTGATTTCAAACACGGATATTTTGTCAATGGCACTTTCCTCCATTAGACTGCTAATTGAAAGCAGAGAAATAATCTTATCGATTCAGAAGGAATGCGACTAATGGCATTTCGTATTCCTCGGTAAATTTGATGATAGATATGGAAAACCTAGAAGTATGTGAACGGCATAAAAAGCTTTTTAAATACGCTCTTCCGATATGAAACATTAAGACGTTAAAAGGTGTACTTTATTTAGGAAAGCACACTAAATTGTAATATAATATTAATAGTAGTAGTGTACGAACCGAGCTGTGTATTACCGAAAGAATAGTAATGAATATGTAAATGTAAAGTTATATATCTCCAAATTTAATCCGGTGTATTCAACAATATACTTTTGTCTAGTTAAATTATTATACATATAGGCAATACACAGAACGGTTCGTACACCACTATTACTACTATGCAACATTTAGTGGAATTGCCTAAATATAAAACATTTAAAAACCCTAATGTATAAAACATTATAACACTTTTAGCATGTAGTTATATTTACATATTATGATATGTCAATATGA
Source organism: Lepetodrilus schrolli (assembly GCA_032361225.1). NCBI lineage: Eukaryota > Metazoa > Mollusca > Gastropoda > Lepetellida > Lepetodrilidae > Lepetodrilus > Lepetodrilus schrolli. Next base: position 6,268 of record JAUTBT010064261.1, read on the forward strand.
ACATATACCATGCATATCAAATATACAATAACATAATATAAACATAAATATAAATATACTATAGTGAACCGCAAAGAAAACTACATTTTTTCCTAATGCTTATAAAAGTTAAGAAAGATTGACTCTGCTAGTATGTTTATTAAATAAATGTATCTACCATCATTTCAAATCATGTATTTGTGAAAGATCTATTGTAGCGATTAAAGTATGAATTAGATTATTTGCCGTTGCAGGCTCAAAAATGGCTGTGGGTCAAAGATGCAAATTAACATTTCTGCGTATTAGATATGAGTATAAAAGAAACCTCCAACTGATAGTGTGCTATTTGTGATTACGAATAATCGCCATGACACGATCTAAAAGGTAACAGAATACAAGGTATTTGGAGATTACAAAATGGCCAGAATGGTGCTGGTGATTGCGAATGCATTTAATGTTGACGTCAGGACTATCTGTACAACAACGTCAGTAACATCGGTACACCACCACCAAGTCAATTCACAGACAATTTCGGTGTAAACTGTGGCAATATTTGCAAGACCGATTCACCGGGGCCATTAAAACAACTCGTCATACCAATGGAACCCATCAACGACCTGCCAGTTGCAAGGTCACCTCCAACGACCTCTCTTGTCGACGTCCCGCTCGAGTTACTTTTCTAATGAATCTGTACCTGCATGACCGACTGAAATGGGTCACATGTAGTCCAGATGTGTGCTATTGGAAATGGAGGGCCGTCCTCTTCTTAATTGAAACTCGGTACTGGATTTCTGCTGGTGATGGCAGAGTAATGGTCTGGCGAAGAAGTGTCGAACCTTACGTTGACGTAGGCGGTATGGACAGATCCATGGAGAGGACAAACCATTGTGATATGTTGATGCATTGGCATCCTCCAAAATTAAGGTCCTGTGGTATTTCAGAATTTTGGCCCATGCAGAGGTAATGATGTCACGGCTATCCGGTATATGGATTAAGTCCTTGGACCTCACCTTATGCCCTATTTTGTCCGTCACCAGATTGACATCTTGGCAATGCCCGCCCCGAAATTGCCACTACCATCACGGACCTGTCCAGCAGCAGATGTCCTGTGGCTTCCCCTCAGTCTGAGTTTAAATCCAATACACTACTCATGGGATGAGTTCCAAGATGAGTTTCGACCTTTCAGGTATTGCCTGTAATGGTTGTGTCCTCCTTGGAAGCGAGAGAAAACATTTTCTATACTGTACATCATGATGTGTGTCAACTATTATTCGATGTTCATATTCAAATATTCGAACATTTGAAAATATGCAATATCGTTCGCTCACCTAATTCCGGTCGACTCCTATTTACAGTCAGTCAATTTGAGATTGAATTCTCGCTTGCAAAAACAAGATATGAAGATATGAACTCCCAGGGTTACAATAACAGGACCATACCCTTTAGCTTCTTTCCAAATATGTGTTGCTTCAAGTTAAAAACAGTAATTTCATGCTATTCATACGCATCCGTTCGTTTTTTGTATGCTGTTTCACTAATGCAATATTTTCACGACGTTCAAATGAATTAAAAACATAAACTCATTACATAGTCATTCAATCAAGTCCTGTTGCCTGCTATATTTACATATCTACTGTCAAATGTATTTTATAGTCATTTATATAATTGTTTTTAGATAATGACTAATAGAGCTACCGCAAAAAAAAAGGGACACTATTGGAGTTACAATCGTTCTTCATGACTGTAAATCGGCCACGTTATTCTAGCCGAATTATTTTTACATGCTGGATATAATCTCATGCTGCCGATAAATAATACTACAAGAAACGTAAAATATTGTGCAGTGTTAAAGGGAAATAACAACTAATACTGGTAAGTATAACATTTCTTATATTACGGATGTCGATCGCATGCTACAAACGACAATTTGTTAAGTGACCCAAAACCGGCGACTCAAGGATACTGAAACCGAAAATACATATGGCGTTTCTTTTGAGTTCACTATATAGAGAGTATGAAGCAAAGTTATATTTTTGATGGACTAAATAACGATTGTACTTTCAGTGGATAGTGACATATTTCATTGTACTTTCAGTGGATAGTGACATATTTCATTGTACTTTCAGTAGATAGTGACATATTTCCAGTTAGTGTTTTCAATAACTCGACTTTCTGCCGTGGAATTGGTCTGAAACAATGTTCGCAATCCGGATAGCATCACGTTTGCAGCTTCAAAATAAAATTAACTCATATGGGTGGAGACATCAAGGTGGCTATCTTGCCTCCATGTCAAATTGTCTCATCTGATTGGTTCACGTATCTCGCTTGAGCAAATGAACTGAGAGGGAAATATATTTCTCAGCGGGAGAATTACAACCCTCATATCCCGCCACGTGCTTATGCAGTGTCACGTGCTACATTGTATCTATGAAAGTCGTCAACTCTTCTGTGACTTTTTCCTGTACAGATATAATAGCGATCATATTTACAATACATACAGTATTATATATACATTTTCAATAAATATCTTAATGCTTTTACAATTAGATGGAAACATGTCGGCAAAATAAATTATTTCTCGCAGTATCACTCGGGTCCCGTGTATGGATAAATCCATATTTTTGATAAATCCATACACGGGACGGATACAAACACATAAACCTCTGTTTTCGTTTATATATTTGTCCCAGATGTTCACAAATACAACATGATTCAGTAAACTATTTTCTCCCCCCAGGTTTGCTGGTGGTGCAAGCGGCGATCATGTGGCGTCGGCCGGTGGATGCCAGTTTTTACACACCGACCGGAAACCCGTGCACCTATCTGCTGGGCAACGCCTTGTGTTACATCATTTCCGGTATGATGCTTCTGGTGGTGGGGGTGATCATCACGTCGTTGACGTTTCAGAACCTGGAGGATTACCAGGATGAAAACAAGGAAAGATACGCAGGCCCCGTTCTCATTGGTGCAGGGATACTCGTCATCGCTCGCGGTGCTTTCAGTAGACTCAGACCTCATAGGTCGCAATTGGCCCGAAGACGTTCTTTCTTGAGACGCTATGTACGAGAAGTATACAGTCAACCAATTCTAGCCGTACGTAATGCTATGCATTATTTATTCTTTGTCTGTAGCATTATTATTTCTATTTCTTATTCTTACTTTTGTTTTTTAATTGGGATTTAAAGCCGCTTTCTTTCACTTATATCACGGCTTGTCAGTTTATGGCAGGAGGAAACCCGCTGCAACGTCCGTAGCGAGGAATGTTGTCGTAAATCTGCGACTGCGAGTACAGGCTGGTACTAACAGACTAAGGATAATAACTGCATTGATGTTTCTAGGACTTTAATATCATTATCTTCGGTTTTAATTCAAACATTTGTTTGGGGAGGTGTGTGGGGGTATTGTTTCTGTGAATGGTATACATTATATTTCTATAGTACATCCTTGTATGTTCTGTTGTTTTTTATCCTTTGCTCATAGTGTGTATTTGTTAATTTTGCGGTATGTGTGCCTGATAATATAAGGTTTAGTAATCCATAATCCATGGGGGTCATCGTCATTAGACATCGTCATTTTAGACAGATATTTGCTATAGCGGAGAGGACCTACTTCCGGTAAGACCTCTGATGACTATTTATCAGGCACACATTATCAGGAGAGGAGCCGCAATGTCCCAAACTTTGTGACTATTATGTAGGTTGATTCTATTACCTCGATATCAGTCCTCGTGAGATTACACCTACGTAACCGCAAAAAGAACAAGCAAAACAAATAAAATGATATCGAATATTTAATTATGTATGTTTATTTGCCACTTAGTCCCGTGGTGCCATGTTGAATATTCATCGACCGTATCCGCCCACTAAACCTAAGTCAAACGTACCACCAATAATTAGTCCATAGAGACCCACTCGCGCATGGCCACTTTCACACACACATACACACACACACACAAACACACACACACACACACACACACACAGACACACAAACACATATATATATACACACACAGACACACACACATACAAACACACAAACACATATACACACACACAAACACACACACACAAACACACACACACACACACAAACAAACACACACACACACACACACACACACACAAAGAGATCGTCTTATCTCCCTCAACCTACTAGTCAATAGAATTAGACCGACGCTATAAAAACATATGGCCGGAGTTAGACGTAATTACCCAATGATTTAGTCATACATCACGCGTAATTAGGTATCTCTAATCCTCTCAAAAGTCAATGCATTTAGCGGTCCGCAGCGAGAGCACTTACATCCCCTTGGAAATAGTTCCCGGTTACGAAGTTCCTCTTTTTCATTATCATGCCTACGAATGTACTGAGCACCCTCAACGTTTAACTGGTGCAATATTTACTACATTGCTACGTGTATGTGACATTGTTTTACGCTTGGTTTCTTAAATGGGTATCAAGGAATCATACGAAATCAGACACTGGTGAATGTTAATAGTCCTACTTCCGGTAAGACCTCTGATGACTATTTAATAACTTCTGCCCTGTGGGTGAAACACGGCTGGGGCAGGACACCGAGAGTAGTAATCTTCCCCGTGTACATCATATTTCCATTACTCACTCGCTCCCTGACGGATGCTATATGGAAATGTCCGTGTACAGGCGGACATATTGACTAGCCGTATGCTCACCTCACCCTGCTGTTGTTATCCGAGTGTAACCGAAGGCATAGGGAAGGACGATAATCAAGTTGTCAAACGGTTTTCAGTTTTGAGTAATTGGCTTTTATTTGATTGATTGATTTAGAAGGATATGTTACATGAAAACCAGATCGAAGCTATTGTGTAGATTGACTATACTCCTCAAGATGTTGAGAAGGCTGCTGCTGCTCACTGGTTCTTTGAACTGGGCATTTTTCAAAGACGTACTCCATTAGTCCTTGTCGAAGACGTTTCACGGAGATTATTTCGATATTTTTAATGGTTCAAGGATTATTTCGATTGCTGCCACTATCAACAAGATAGGCATAGATACGAGAATGCTAGAATAATAATCTTTGTGGATACGAACGTCGTGAAATGATACCCAGGGTAGTAACGTACAATAGCTAGCGTGTTCTGCATGGCTTTCATCGTAGATCTAGATTATTATTATTATTATTATTATTATTATTGCTTTATTATTTGGCGTAAGTTTATAACTTGACTATTTCTGGTCATATTCATGATAATCATTTGGAGACAAGCTTGGCTTCAATAAACCGAAAATCAAGATGGAATAATAATCAGCTAGCTATGAAAATAATGACAGATTAATTAAAAAACAGGTGTCTTCTGTTATATTAACCCGGTAGATGCATTCTCCAACAAATGTTTCTCCGTACCGGATAGCGTCGCTAAATCAGTCGACCACAAGTCACAGAATACGAACATAATATATATTCATGTATATCTGTTCAATGGACCCAAGTTGAACACAATCTTGAAACATTGTAACTCAACAAACCTACAGTACTCGAGTACCTACGTGCAGCACTGGCTGTTCATACTATTGCCCTTGATGTACACAAGAGACTCGACTTAAAGAGAAGCTCTACATCTGCTTCACGTCGACTTGCCCCAATTACATCGATTTGTTTCCAGCTAAAAAAAATATAAAAAATCACCATTTGAAACACTCCACTCCGAAATCACCACTATTGATTTGAATTTGGCATTTGAAGCACTTCGACCTTAGTACTCCCTTCTATTCAGGGTAAGCTCCGGGATCAATATAATCTGAATGGAACTGACGAGTACCAACTAGCTAGACACGTAATGTTTTCTTTGATTCTATATACGTGTATGTTTCGTGTCTCCAGTCGTCCAAACATCTACATCTACATTGTCTAGAATACTCTACCTTATTAATTTTGAATACTATACATTGATAATAATAAAATTGCTTTTCAAATAATTTAATATCGCTGTTTGATATTGCTACTTCACTGTAGTTGTGTTCCTATTATATTGATCGTGTTTCGTAATTATTTTTGTATTTCATAATTGCGCTTTTCTGAATAAGATAATTCGATGTTAAATATTTTGATAAAGTTTCTGATTTAAATAATGTAAAGTATTAATGCTTTGTACAGTCGTGTGTTTTGATTAGAATGCCATGGAAACATTTCTACTTGAAGATGGTTTTATGTGGAGTTTATTCTTGCAGATTCGAACTACTTTATTTTTGTACTATACAGCAATAATGACTTTTAGTAGTATACACATATGGAGAGACCAGATCATGGTTTAAATGTGTAACTATCTCAAACATGTATCAGAATATAAATCAGCACGTCCATGTGTGCAATTTAAGTGCAATTAAACGTGTTTCATGTTTAAATGTTAAAGTTGAAAGTTTGTTGATTTACAAAAATACATTTATCTGCAATATTTAATTGCTTCGTATTAGTATAGTCAAACGATGTTGAACTAAATCATGTCAATGGGAAGTATCTTGGAGCGATCGACCAATGACGTTGAGGTGTTGGTGTACGGTGTATACTATACACAGATACAACACACACGATGCTATTTTTTAAGTTTCGTTTCTATTGCTTTCTTTATTGACACCCACCACGTTTCTATGTCATTGTAATAGACTGTGAGTCAAACCTTGCAAGAGTTTTAAAATTGCGAAACGAAAATCATCAACAAAACCATTAAGGTATCCGACACATTTTGGCAGCAGCAAATTCCTTGTGACAGTAATTGCGTGAATAGTTCCCAGATAGAAACTCGTCGTTTATCTGCTGGGATGAAGCAGCTATAAACATGCTGCTATTCATTTCTGTCATTCGAATCTGGAATAATTTCTGGGATCTGTCATTTTGATATCAATAACTGTTTTTAATGGGTGGTTCTTGCGGGAATATTTCCCTTCAAATTATCTCCATGTTACATGTACAGAACAGAACAGAACCTGTATTCAATCAGACCGAAAAAGTACAAATACAGATTACAACAAAGAACATGGTAATATTATAATAACGGAAATGGATTTGCTAGGAAGTGTTTCGAGACTGACATTAATTCTTCCGTTTATTTTCTCTTATGTTTTCTGCAATGTAAACGGAAATTAAATAGACATGTAGTACGATTAACAAATCGGAAACCGCCGAAACTTCAAATAGCAATACACCGTGGTGATATATGGCTCGGACACAGCAATATACATGATATGGAGGTCATCTTCGAACAACCGCGCTAACTAGCCTATGCTACAATTCAGTTATTGCCATCTTGCCCCTTGTAAGGAACTGGATTAGCATGCAATGCACGAACTGCCTACTTTACGCTCGAATATAGCATCGCACTGATCAGTCCGATATCCGATGGTTGGATTAGAATAATTAGTATATTGTATGCGCGTGAGATTCAATAAGTATTCATAGTGAGTCACGTGGACCGATTGTACCCAAATACTGGTATCATTGTCGCGCATTATTATGCCGGCGTAGTGAATACCATTACACCGAGTAGTATCTAGCAAGTCTGAACATCCTCCTGTCAGATTATATACGTACAAGATTTACTTTGTGAGGTATCCCCTGCGTCACCATCATACGTCACTTCCGATCTATATAATCAAAGCCAATCAATACACAACATCGATCAAGCGGTGCTCTAGCAAATACAACAGCGTCTTAGCTGTTGACATTTCGTTGTACATCATAGATTATGGTGTTCGCATACTAACCATTGATGAAAATGTGTATGAAGGGGTCGATTCACCATATGTTTCATAATTACCTTTAATGTTTATGTATCGGTTTGGTAACTAGGCGTAATACTCTAGTAGATATGTGTACTAATATATACTTATTTCGATGTACTTTTAGTGACTATATACATAGCAAAATGTGTACCAAACACATGACAAACGTTTTAAGTGATGTTTCCCAAATATGCTATAGATGATGCTTATGCGTTATTGTATTGGGCGCTTATGTAGGTCAGGTCTATTTTTAGAATTTCCAAGAGTTTCCAAGAATTTACAAAGTTCCAGTGATGGCCAACCACCACGAGTACTAGGCCTTTGGTTGACTAAACTCCAGATAAAATCTTAATACGCCGTTAATACGGATCGTGTGCTTAAATTTCTGTTCGATTCAGAG
>JAUTBT010064272.1:0-14404 GCA_032361225.1 Lepetodrilus schrolli
TTTATTTATTTATTTATTTGTTTATTTATTGTACAAACACATTTTACATTATTTATTTGTTTATTTATTGTACAAACACATTTTACATAATACACCACAGACTGGTCAAATTATCAAACTATATTTTATTCTTTTTATTTTCGACCCCCAACCAACCAAAGTAGGCCCATCACACAAAAGTCCGTAAACCAGAATCACATTAAATATCTATGGCCTTTTATACTTTATATACGTCATACAATGTTCAATATTATGTTCACCATTAACACGGTCACTCGGCTATTTCCGTGGGTAGGCCGAGAGATGGTAAGCCGAACGGGGAAGTCCCATTTGAACTCTCTAGCAGCGTAACAGTGACTAGTCGATTTAATTCTTGCCATTGACTGTCTGTGTTGAGCGACAGAAGTACAAACACGTTTTTCTGTACTATTTCTGTATTTGATGAGTTGACTTGGATCACTTTAAGCATTTTAGATTGCTCACTGAATATCAGTAAGTACTTTTCTAGTGCGCTTATTTATATAACTAAGAAGTTATCTTTGTTAAAATCGTTATACACGGATAACCACCTGATAACAGCTAATATATTTCTGAATTTTCGTTGTAGTTTCAAGCCAAAGGTCACAGACTATTGAAGTAATAATAAGTAACTATAAATACCCTTTGGTTATTGGCTAATTATTTTGTTGTGTGGTTATTTTAAACAGATTTTTTAAATCTGGTTTCAATCAGGAAGTAAATTACACAGTGACTTCCAAACAACTATATATAATACAAACATACGTAATGGAGCCCTCGGCTGATGCTGGATTGATAACTTGATGTTATGGAATGTGTTGTCTGTCTATTTCATTTAATTGGTAATATTATTAATACTCCATAGTCTGTCATATGGGTAATTGTTGAACATATACGTATATATATTTAAAGCATCCCAGGATTGGGGATTACCAAATTATGTAACAGACAAACATGTCTTGGGTCAGGCAGGGACTAGTACTGCTGTTATCTGCCTTGTTAATCGAGAGGGTGATTCTAATCCTTTTAGTATGTCATTTAGAAGATAATTTTTACAATACACGTAATTTAATTGGTAGCAAAAGCATATAAATGTACAACATTGCAAATAATTTCAAATGAGTAAGAAATTTCAAAAGTTTGGTGCATGTGGACTGTGGCATGTCAGGGAAAACTAGCATACAAATCAAATAACTATGGCCTAACTAGGAAGTAATGCTGTCAGTTTACACAAGTTAGCGCATGGTTACGATACCATTCAGCAAACAGTAAAGTCATCTTGTCATCCGTGCAATAAGGAAGTGTTATTATTAGTCATGGTATAGGTAAGTGATGAGTACACATTGCGTATGATACCCGGTTTTATATGACACATTATGTCACTGCCATGATGATGCTGAAAGTGTTGAAAGTCATGGAATAATTCATTAGATCAAGGTTAGTTTATTATTTGATTGAAGTAGGTTTGGTGAAATGTACTGATACAGTTAGTGTCAAGTGTGTGTGTCTATACATAGACAATAGCCCATGAGTTGTGAGAGATTACAGATGATCTTTCCAAAGTGAAATTAATGTTGTAGGTCACAAGCTTTAATAGCTAGTGCCATTTGGACAGCAAGATTATGACACCTTTTAAATGGTCAGGCTAGTTGTTCCAAATAAGACAGTTGATTTTCCAAATGTCCCATTTATGACAAAAAGATGGTCACACCTCTCTATGCTGGCAGGCACTCGTTGGTAAGCAGTTAGTGTATGGCTGTTTATACACCTCACAAATCCTCACCCCACCCCACCCCATCACCTCTCATCTCCAACCCCATCACCTCCCATCTCCAACTCCATCACCTCTCATCTCCAACCCCATCACCTCCCATCTCCAACTCCATCACATCCCATCTCCAACTCCATCACCTCTCATTCCCAATACCTCTCCACAACACCACCTCCCATCCCAACCCCACTCCACCCCACCCCACCCCATTCCACCTCTACAACCTCGTAACAACCCAGCACCTCACATATCACCTCCCATCTCCATCTCCATCACCTCCCATCTCCATCTCCATCACCTCCCAACTCCAACCCCATCACCTCCCATTACCAATACATCTCCACCACACCACCTCCCATCTCCACCCCACCCCATTCCACCTATGCAACCTCCTAACCTCCACCACCTTACATCTGCCCACGTCCCATCCCCACCCCATCACTTCCCATTCCCAATACCTGTCCACTTCTACATTGTCCAGTCTTTGTTAAAGGCATTGGAGGAATTTTTTATACTTTTTTACCTTTTATATCTGAATCACAAATATCAATGGCCGAAATATTTATTAATGATTATCGATATAGAAATTGGGTTATATTTTATATCATTATATCGATAGCCAGCTCAATGTGACAAAGGACTAGTTCTTAAAGTGGCAAGATCTTCTTTGTTATTTTACATTTTTCCCTCTTTATTTTTACTGCATTAATCATCGCGTATGAGTGAAATATTCAAGCTGCAACGTAAAGCACTAATTCATTCATTTACTGCATTAATTTTGGTATGGATAAAAATAAAAGAACATCTACCATTATGATATGATGTTGCATTACCAATTACAACAGTGCACTGTTCTAAATATAGACTGACCCACCTTTCTTCCCCATGGACCACCATTTTATTACATAGGCACAAAGGATTATGGGATATTGATGGGGAATTTGCACATAAAACTGACATCAGTATCAGAATGGTGCTCGCCAATGTCAGAGGGTAGGTATTATTAATTAGTTATAGTATCAGAATAGGCAATAACCTTGTTAGTTACCTTTAACCTATGCAAAGATGATCTTGCCACTTTAATTACTTACCTAGACTGTGATCTGCATGAAAAGTAAAAATACATTTGGGTTTTGTACATTGTTAATTTTTAAATGCTTAGCTTTATGGTAACTGTTTGCAGTGTGACCATTCCAACTGAAGATATGTTTGACAGTTCTCACCATGGACTCCACTGGAGGAATTCCCGCTATTAAAGAACATATCGGTAAGTTCCATAGAATGAACGTAGCATTATGAGAGTTATAAAACCCTATAGGTTTGAGTGTGTAACACTATATCATTGTACTGTGAACCTGAACTCTTGTACAAACCTCCAACCTCAGCCATAGACTACCCATTGATAAGATTGGAGTTCTAAACCCTAATTAATAAAAAAAATATATGTATTACCATAGAGATGCACTGTTTTGTACAGGAGTGCCATGATCTACTAGTATTTGTGATGATTACATCTACAAAAATAATAATCTTGATAATGTGCATATGTATATTACTCCAAATCCACATTGAAAGTGTACACATATTTTCTTTGATCAGAAACCAGCAATAAGGTCTATGATAAAATATTATCTATTTGAACAAATAATTACACTAGCTGTAATTGGATGATTTATTAGTTCACAAACACTAATTGCGTAGTCCCAGGAATAGCGTCTGATGTCCATAAACTTTGGATTGAATGCATAACTCAGGGATATTATCTTCATTTCAAACTGTATATAGTGACCTACATATGCCACATATTTATTATCAGTAAGTGCACAACAAGGTTTTGATGCTATTTCTGTACAGATAACATAGATTAAGTATAGGGAAATGTTTCTGTAAAACTATAGTGTGTATCACAACCATACAACTTCACTAATAATTAACTTTTTACCTACTAGTAACAACCACAAGTGACTTGTAGTAATTGTGATTAATCAAGAAGGTGAGTTAAAATATTGTTAAAATTAATTCTTTACATCCAAATCTGTTTATATAACTTTTTTTAATGGTTGTATCATCCTCTGCCTGTGTAGCTTTACATGAAACACACAAAAAATTATAAATTAAAACAAATCCTACTAAAACGATCAATGGTGCACGATTGCTAGTCATCCAAAAGTCTGTTCCATCTATAGCGAGAAATGGCCCCGAGATTACGAAAAGATTTTGAGTAAGATTTTATTCTCTGAAACTTGGCCAATGGATCAAGGTACCCTAATTTTCCTCTTTAAATCTCAACATTGTAACAAGGACTGGGACAGGTCACTATCTTTAGAACACATCAGGCCCAGAGATTATGAAACTTTTTGGGTATGATTTCATGCAAATGCTCATATTTTGTTTGGGGATTTGAGAAAAAAAATTGAGTTGAGCATGAAATACAAGTCAAAATGGTTTCGTAATCTTGGGCCAGTTCAGAGTTCTAGATAACTACCGTATATCGTGGGGTATAAGCCCATATTTTGGTATAAGCCCACCACCCTTTTTCAAAAGATAATCAAAGTGGGCTTATTCTGAATTATAAGCCCACTACATTGTCTGCAAATGTATCCCCCTAATTTACACTGAAATATGACAGTGTTTTTTCTATGTTTACTTTCTGTTTCTGTAGTAAGAAGCAGGAAATGGCCACCTGTGTCAGTTTTTTATAAATGTGATTGTTTTCATTTCAGACTGCCAGACATTGCTGACTGTCTACGATTGCAAGTTTAGCTCCTGGCTCAGGAAGCAATGCTTTAGAAATAAATTACAGCTATTTAGATGTAAGTATAATGTCAGTACCACATTACCAGAGGTACATTCAGGCTTTTCTACAAGATAGTGGCTGGCTGAATGGGTTCGCAGGAAAATAGCAGAAAATCAGTTCGCATATGCATTATCCATTCACTTCACACTTGCATAACTACCATGTAGCAAAAAAAAAGCCAAGAGCTTACACTTTGAAAATGCTGCTATTCGTATCCAGCCATGTTTTTTAAAGACATAGATTAAAGACCCATCTACGATCGACTACTGGGCGGGTAGTAGTGCAGGGGTAGAACGTTGGATTTCGGAATCAAAGGTTCCAGGTTCAAATCCAGCCCCGGGAACCCGGCATCATTGTTCAAGAAAGTTAACCTTTCTGATACAATATTGATAGGATGCGATGTCTGTTGAGTGGCAATACAGTTATCATCCTTGGTCTTGTCAGTACCAGCCGGTGCTCGCAGGTTTACTGAAACATTCAGCACTACGGATGTTGCAGGTTTTTTCTCCTACCCCAAACTGACAAGTCGTGATATAAATGAAAGAATCTTGAAAGCGACTTTAAACCTCAATTTTAAAAAACAACAACAACAAAAAAACAATCGACTACCGGTATCCGAGAAACGCTGCATATACAGGACCTTTATGTTATCGTCCAAAGGGATTGTATCGTTGACATTGAGATAGCCATTGAAGGGATTGTATCGTTGACATTGAGATAGCCAATGACATTGGCATAATTTTATTTAAATATCCTATATAATTACAATTCTTCCATATGAGGTTGAATTGCATTATATTTATTTTAAAGGCATACAATCACAGTTTGTTGACATATTTCATGGTCAAATGTATTTACCTGGAAGTTACAAGTATATGCATTTGATTTGTCTGCACAAGTATATTGAACAGCAAACTACACACATGTCTCACTGGATTTCAATATTTTCATATTTTATTTGTTTAAATATTTTAAAAATGTTTGATATGTATCGTGTATCAGTCAGTTGTATCACAATGCATATCATATCAGAAATGTTTCCACCAATACACAGCCTTATTATTTGCATTTGATGATGTGGGCTCTAGATATTTGGTTCAGAACTTTCCTCCTGGATGCAATAGTAGGTGGTATATTAATTACCAGTATTAGTATTAAAGGCATACAATTACTTTTATCTCCACATATTAAAAATCGCAAGATAAAAATAAATAAATATGAAAATGTTGAAAACCAGTGGCAAATGTGGAAAATGTAGCTTGTTGCCAAATATACTTGTGTAGACAAATCAAACATACTTTCAGGTAAAAAAAGTTTGACCATGAAATATGTCAATAAACTGCATGCCTTTAAAGACATATAAAGTGGCAAGATAATTTTTTCAAGAGGTAAAATGTCACTAATCACGTTATTGCATATTTTGATACAACTATAGTATATATCTTTTCCTGACAAGTATGATTGTTTTCAGAACTTTTACTAATCTATAATTATCTTTATTTCCTAAAAAATTACACCTAGTTGGTAAAAATTACACCTACCAACTAGATAGCGATCACTACACATGTAATCATGACATCACATTTCTTGTGTAGAGATTCCCCAAACTCCTCACAGCAGCATTCACTCTGTGTATGATGCTAGGTGTGCTCCTTTCATGGCAGAGCAGTGTGGGGAGTACTCCAAACAGTAAAATTATCCACTGGTATATTTAGAGCAGGCCACCTTATTTTACATTGGCTGCTATTCTCGTATATTTCTCGTATACATGAGACCGAATTGTAATAGATGTATACATATGTTTGAGAAAGCTAACTTGTGAATATATTCATTCAGAATGACTTTCAAACATACGAGTCGAGAGTGGCCGCCATTACATCACAGTGCTCTATGATGTCACAACTACAGGCAAATGGCAGACAAGCGTTTTGATTGAGTTTACATCATGTTCACATATAGGAACATGATGGTAGGATAAATTTGTTGTCAACTCGTCCCTCGGGGTATATCATCCCATGTTCCCCTCGTGATGAGTTGACAACATATAATATTCTATGTAGAATAATTTGTAAAATATTAAAACATTATTTAATAGATTGTCCCAAAGTGATCTTACCACTTTAAACAATTGGGCCCTAATGAATTTACACATGCTTACACAATATATGTGTCTAGTGATCCCCATGGATGATTTCACACATTGAAAACAGTTTCCTCATGAAGTGTTTTTTGCATGCAGATGGAAGACATAAACAAACCCTAGAATAGAGACAATTTATTGATAAAATAATATTTTGGGAAGAAAGTGTTATCACTGTTGGTTCATGGTGTATTTTTATATACTGAAGGTAAAATTTGAAGCAACACCAGCATTTGTTGTTGCATATGTATACCGTAAAGTGTAGTATTTCTTGAAATAAGGTAATTTTGAATGTGTAACATTTAGAGCTGTGATGTTTGAGGGATATGTGCCATTATTAAGACAGGTATATTTGATTAAAGTGAAAAGTAAGCATGTTTTGTTTTGTTGAAAAGTAGGGTGTACTTCAAGCAAAACCATGATGCAGAAAAAGTAAAGGACACTGTACTGTATATTGCAGGAAAACGTTTATTAGTGTTTCATTATGTCAACAGTTCAACAATTTAACCATTAATTGCATACCGTGCACTCAATAATGGGTATTACCACCTCAGCTCCAAAACAGTTCTTGACATCATTGACGCACTGATAAAACTATTTTATTCAAGAAAGCCATCGCCCTATTGTTTATGATATGCTTTAT
Source organism: Lepetodrilus schrolli (assembly GCA_032361225.1). NCBI lineage: Eukaryota > Metazoa > Mollusca > Gastropoda > Lepetellida > Lepetodrilidae > Lepetodrilus > Lepetodrilus schrolli. The sequence goes on from JAUTBT010064272.1 coordinate 7,370, forward strand.
GAATGTATCTTCAAAACAGTATTATTTGAAGTGACTTTTCATTTCAGTATAAATAGTTTAAATATAAATTGTATTGATTGGTATTATATTTATATGAAAGGAGCCGCTGAAATTATTTACCTTGGTCTCCAGTTTTCTATACTTGCTTGTCTGCTCTAGTGTGGTATTTTGAATAGGAGTATTTGGATGAGAACAAGGTGTGATACAGACTACATGATTACCCTTGTGTTGCATCAGTTGGCGGCGGATCTGTAAACTATGGCTTACCCTCCTTCATGTTGGAGGCAACTGGAGAGGTGTGGCAGTGCCTAATCCAGCAGGGAGAGGGTTAAATCATTATTTACATAGTGATATCAAATGCATATCAAATTTTCAAATAACATTTCACCTGACCACTATATCTGTAATTTTATCTATTAAATAGGCAATAGAATATATACTCAACCAAAAAAGAAAGTGTGCATTTTGAAATCTTGAATATTATTTTTATTGTGCCATTTCACCATAATCAAAAAACACTGTGCGTATATGCCACACTATACCACGCTACCACACATTGCACATGCATATTGTTTTGTATTGCTGCATTTCACGTGACAGAGTGCTGTCGCGGCCTAAAACATGATTTTCATGCTGTGGCCCAGTTGTTTGGCAAACATACACACAATATTTCACTATGGTATAACAAATAACGCTTATAAAATACCATTTGATAATGCCACACCTATCACAAAATGACCGTCAGAGAGCAGTTGGGATGCTGGGCGCAGTGTTACTGACATGGCCAGACGTTTTGGTGTAACCAGAGGCACTATACAGAGAGTAACGCAGACAAGGCAAGAGGCATGACTGTTGTGTGATGGAGGTTGACAGATACGGGGGAGGCAGTGTCATGGTGTGGGCGGAAATATCCGGGCGAGGTGTAACTGATCTCCATGTCATTGATGGAAACTTCACAGGTGTTCGCTACCAGGATGAAATCCTTTCTTCCGTTGTAATTCCATACATGGCACAGCATCCACAGATGATGCTTCAACAAGACAACACTCGACCGCATGTTCCAGAATGTGTACTGCATTTCTGACTCTACACCATGTGGATGTGTTGCCCTGGACAGCAGGGCTACCACACCTGACCCCCATAGAGCACATAGAGACCCACAGCCATTGAACCTTCAAACAGCTGCAGCAGGCCCTTGAGCAGGAGTGGAGAGACATCCCCGCTGAGTTCGTGAACAGGATCATTCATTCCATGAGATGCTGATGTCAAACTTTCCAACTGATCTGCAGGAGCAGGCACGATGTTGGAGACATTCATTCTATGCCTTCTTTAATTGTTGACATTTTTGTGGTCACAGTAATGGCATATTGGCAGCAAGGGCGGGTGGTAGCGCAGTGGTAGCACAGTTGGACTTCGAAGCCAAGGTTCCAGGTTCAAATCCAGCCCTGGGGGCCCTGCATCAATGTTCGCGAAAGTTACCTTTCTGACGTGATATTGATAGGATGCGATGTCTGCAATGTAGTTATCATCTTTGGTCTTGTCAGTACCAGCCGGTGCTAGCAGGTTTACTGCAACATTCAGCGCTATGGATGTTGTGGGTTTCCTCCTGCCCTAAACTGACAAGTCGTGATGTATGTGAAAGAATCTTGAAAGCGACTCTAAACCCTAATTAATAAATAAATAAATAAAAAAGAAATATACCAATATTCCATTATAAAGTGTGACTAGCTTTAAACAAATGTGTGAATGCATCCTACCTGAAACATGGTTGCAATGTCGCTGAACTACTGTGGAACATTATGTAAAACCCCAGTTCAATCAATGATGAAAATATTATTTTGTAACATGCAGAAAAAACAGCACCTCTAGCATAAAGTTTGAAACGACTCAATGTCATAAAAATGTGCGGCGAGACTAAAATATTATGGGCCAAGTAGGTCTATGTCAATGCTTAACTTGGTCTTTGCTTGAAAACTGTATATGTCAAGATTGTGTTTCAATTAAATGTACACATTTTCTGACATCACCAAGTAATATTCATTCAGTAATTTCACATTGTTTGCCACACAAAGCCATGCATGACAAGAGCAGATAGAGGGATAATTAGCATCCAATGCTGGCATACATCTGGCTGTGGAAATGATATAAATATTAATTTCAGAATGTTTGCACAATTAATAACAATAATCTGTCTTAAATGGCTAATGCCATCACCAAATATGTTGAAAAATGCACTCCAGGCTAGATGATAATTGGCCCAGAAGCGGCTCTGCTCATGTGTGGCCTTGCACAGCAAACAATGTGAAACCACCAAATGGTATATCTATCACTTCATGCTTGCACTATGCTAATGCCTGGAAAGTGTGGTAGACAAAATTTTGTGATAATTTATTTATTTATGTTCTTTGTTGTAGTCAGAGATCACTGAGGATTCAATGACAGACACAAATGGTGGCTCACAGAAATCAAAACCCCGAAATGATGATGATGTGTGTTCTTCCAAAACTCCACACTGACAAAAGTTGATTTAATGACAACTTTCACTCTGCCAGGTGCCTTGAGGACAAATCTCACAACATACTGCTGTCTTTTTATACTTGAGTAGATCCAAATTATTAATGTTTGTTGAAGTTAATATGTTGATATTTACTTTAGTTTGTGTTGAAACTTTTATTGGATTATGCGAATAAATCTGTTCATTCTTTTTAATTATGCCTAAGAAAATTACAAAATTACAATGTTTTTTTTTTAAAGGTTGAATTAATTTGAATTGTTAAAGGCATACAATCAGAGGCTTGTTTACATATTTCATGGTCAAACATTTTTTTACATGCAAGTATGTACATTTCATGTGTCTACACAAGTATATTGGGTAACAGCTACACTTTCCGCATATCCCACTGGTTTTCAATATTTTTGTATTTTATTATTTTTTAGTATGTATGTTACATAGTACCAGTGGTTGTGAAAGTTATCCCCCTTAGTCTATTGGACTATAGGAAATTGAGATATTACAGTATGGTACATTATTCAGGTTTTTCTGGAAATGTAAACTGCAATAGAATTTTACTTCTCTTACATCGGTGAAAATATATTTGGAGGTACAAAAGTGATTATGTGCATGTACTTTACATTTTTAACTCAAATTTAGTCCAAAATGACAACTTAATCTATGATTGTATGCTTTTAAGGGTATATTAGATTTTGTAATAATAATATTTATTTAAAAAAAATAAAAATCTTATGTTTGAATTTCTTTTATTCAGACATCATTTTTGGATTTGTACATCTGAATTTATAACAAATTAGACATTGTGTATTTGACATTGTAAGATTCCCATTCTATCCTTTATGGAATTGTACATGCTCTGGCATCTCATTCATTTAAGTCCAAGATCAATAGGATATAAGTGAGCACTACAGCAGCTCTTTAATTAAGCAACAATAACATTTCACCAATAATTATCCATCTTTCCCAAAACATGCAAAACATTAGCATTTAATTTTTTTTAAAATTATATTATTTTCATGGCATATCTTGTTTTACTGCTGCAATGTTGAAATTGAGTTTTAGTTCTGTGTTGGATGGTTTTGTGTTAATTTATGAACTTATATTTCCCATCTCTTATGGGATGCGTTATGTTATGTTATGCTTATCTGTTTGTGTTGATTTGTGCTCTATTACACATTAGATTAACTGTCTGCTACTGGCAATCAGACATGCTCTATAGAAGCACCACTTATGGTTCCTGCAGGGAGAAGAATAAGCACAATACATGACAGGACAGATTTATATGATGAAAAGTTATTTGATTAATTGTAGTCTTGTGTTTGAAGCACACTGTGTACTCCATGATGAGTGGACGGACATTGTTAAGAAGTATGGGTCCATTAATATGTTGAACATATATTATTTTCAACAGTATCTCTGGTTGTGGACTGATGATGACTCTTCATGTCAATATGCTTATGAATATACTGACATACTGTATTATGAATATACTGACATACTGTATTTGACACTACTCCTTGACATGGTCTCATAATGAGGAGTTACGTCCCTTTGAGCTTCATTCCATGTGTATTGACATACAGTATTTGTACCTGCTTGAAATGTCCTAAATTGTCTGTTTAAATATGACTAAACAATATTCATTTTAATGTAATTGATTGAGGATACTGTAAAGTACATTATATCATTAATTTTGTAGTAGCTAGGCCTGGCTTTAACAATATTATTATTCTCTGCAAACTCTTGTTTTTTGTCATTCCATATTTTGAGGTACTCAATAATATTTTGGGGAGATATATGTTTAAGGTGCTTATAGCATAATCAAAAGTTGAGTGCATTGTGAAATAATTATTATGAAAGTATGATGAGAGAAATATCCCATGTTAAATTGTAGTTTTCTACAAAATCTTACTGTATCATTTGTGATGGACGATGAATTAATTACTCTGATATGTGAGACAATATTGTTTTTTGTACAACTATTTCTAGGGAAATACATGTATTTACAGACAATCCATTTTGTACCTGCTGTGAACATATCGATGATTATTTCTATGTATTTTGTACTTAATGTTTGCATAAAGCAGTGAACAGAGTCTTGAAATGGATTCTTACTACTATCAATTTCTCCACAAGTGCAATTCAATAAAATTGTCAGTATTTTGAGGCATAGACAATCAATATGTAATAAATGTTAATGTATTTATGCCTATCTGACTTCACTTTGTTTTTGTTTTTTGCCAAGATTCATGTGGCCCTTTGTGAAGGGAACATGATTATTTCCTGCTTTTATCAAATATATTGCAGTTGTAGTTACTTTCCCCTTGTAACCTGTGACCTGTGACCTGATGACAGTCAGACATAGAGCCTCAATTGAGGTGAATATCACATTTCTCTACAAAAAAGGGAAAATTTATGAGACTATACTGTACTCAGGGGAAGTATATTAAAATACTTGTAAAATAGAGGAAGTAGCTGGTTGCAATGTCATCTGATTCCATTTTATACCTTTGTGTATCCTGCACCAACCAGCTTTGCACTGAACAACATTCTGAAATTTGTAGTGAAGTTAAATATTAGGTGTGTAATAAATTGAGATTTGTTTAGAAGCAATTGCATTTTAAAAAGTCAAGTTGACATCCTATACATTGCACAGCTGTTTAAATCAAGAATATTTGCGATATGAAAAATAATATTTGCGATAAGAGACGGATCTTTGTAGTGTGGCCTCTCCCCAGACTCGAGGGACTGAATGCAGTTGGCTACGCTCCTATGAAGACAGTAGACTACACTCCTATGAAGCTGTTGATGGTTCTCTATGCAGGAGTCCTCTGGTCACTCCCAGCAATTAAGCAGTCAATAGAGCAATTAATTGACTAATTAGCAACTCAGTAGATAACCTGCAATACATTGCCGAGCATCTCTATCATTAGCCTCCCAATATTTCTGCTCTAGGTGTTTGTTTTATACCCTCTTCAAATAGGCGAGATGTTTGTTGGCAGATTATCTGTCTACTGATAATCGTGCTGAGGAGCAATTTCTGAGTTTACACTGGAACAGTTAAATTTGTTGGACGACTTGAGAACACTGTAATAGTAATTCATTTAATAATCTAAAGATGAAAAATATGGTAAACATTCTCTTATGCTAACATACAAACATAGCTCGGGCAATAACAGGGGCAAGTGGGGTCAAAAAACTACTGCCAGGACCGTATTATAAGAGGATTAATCTCTTGTACAGAGGTGAGAACCCGAGGTATTATAAATGGCAATCTGCACAATAACACTGCTGGGTATGTACAATCCACTTGACCCTACTGGAACTCTACATTAAATAGCCATCAGTGCTCAGGTGTGAAATATTGGCATGGCTCGGTCAATCGGGCAGCAGTTTACATAATTATATGGACATACAGTGTACGTCTTTTCATGGAAATGTAAAGATCAATTGTGCTTTGAACAAAGAAACCATCAAATATGGCGAAAGTAGGTGTCATGTTTAATATACATCTTGTGTTTGTGACTTGCACATTCATGCATTTGTATATATTTCATTATGATATGTTGCATTATACAAAGAGCGACAGTGTATAATATCTTCATATTACATTGATAATATAATTAAAAACACTTCTTTTTCTTTTCAAACTGCTCTGGGTAGATAGGCTATCCTATATGTAATTCTATATTGACCTTAACTTCAACTGTAGCCATATATAATAAGACTATACTAAGGTTGAAATTAAGTGTGCCTTAGTTTCACTGTTTTCTTTATAGTTTTCTTTATATTGTAATAAACTGTGAAGCATTCAACTCTTTCTTGTTCACCGTTAAACTGCCTTCATATGGAGTATTAAAAACACTATTTTGTAATAAATAATAATATATAGCATTCTTTATAGTGCCCTATATAGTCTAATATAGTTTTGTTAAAACATTACCCAAACTTAACACTTAACAACCAATATGCCTAGAATGTAATGCAAACATACATAAAAGGAATTGATAAAAAATAAATAATAATTAATGGTATACTGGTAATGAGATTAAAAGTTATACTGAAATAGTTTTAAAATAAAGTCTTTAACGTTCTTCTTAATATTAGGAGGGGTCACAGTGCATGTATTGGGTATTGATAGCAGGGCTTCTGAACATGACCTCAATGTCCTTGTTGGTTGATTGATACTGCATTTTCATCTGTTTGATATGGTAGAAGAACCTATAACAAACATGTGTTTTAGTCGAAACAAAGTAAATGGCTGTCACATATGTAGGGCAACAACTGGTAGATTTTACAGTAAACGGACACTGCATACCTGGTATGTCTTTGTATGAAACTGATTTGCGAGTGGGATTCAAACTCTAAACTTTAATTTTTTTAATCCGACATACATTCCTTTGAACTTTGTTGTCCTCCTTTGATAGGCAAGAACAGGCAGTAGATGTGCATTTCACTTCAATGGCACCAATGTTATTAGAAAATACTGTGTATACTAATATTGCATACACTTGAATTAGTCT
>JAUTBT010064283.1:0-14403 GCA_032361225.1 Lepetodrilus schrolli
TCACAGTAATCATCTGACACTTATATGTCACAGTAATCATCTGACACTTATATGTCACAGTAATCATCTGACACTTATATGTCACAGTAATCATCTGACACTTATATGTCACAGTAATCATCTGACACTTACATGTCACAGTGATAATCTGACACTTATATGTCACAGTGATCATCTGGCACTTACATGTTACAGTGGTCATCTGACACATGTCACAGTGGTCATCTGACACCTACATGTCACAATGGTGATATGATACTTACATGTCACACTCACAGTGGTGAATTACAGGTAATACAGTATAAATCTGGTCTAAGAACGTGCGTAACCTTTCATAGCCCTACTATACGAATCGTTAAGAGGGTCGTACAATCGTAAGAACGTTTCGAAAATAGGCCCCCTGATATGTTTAATATTGCTAAACAGCCAGTATATGGCATGGGTCAGTATGTTCACGCAATGCACGTGCGATTTGTTCACTTCCTATTGGACATATTATCTGCTTGGTGTGCTCAACAAGTATTTGACAATAGCATAGCGCATGACGTCGTACGTTTATATTATACCGAATACCGGTATGGGTATGGCTAATTTCAACGTAACATGTGACAGGTATCACACATATGCATTCGTGTATGACGTGAAAATACCCTACGCTGTGCGTACATAGACCCGACTTGTCATGGCGGCACAGAATATAGTTGTTCATCTGTACCAGTTACAGGCTTTGGGGTCTTAACGGTACACCTCTTTGTTGCGGGTATCACCTCTTCCGGGTATCACCTCATCCTGCTATCATCGAATATCTGTATGGGACAGTGGGAACATTAAGACATTCACCTATGTATGTTCATTGTTATTACTAGTAATCATCTCTTAAGCGATGACTTTTAAATGCACTGATTATAACGCACTACTGTGGGATTCTACTTTATGTTGATAAAGAATTAGCTGTGTTGAACGTAATACTATAGGCAGGCACTCCTATGTGAAAGCCTCACTAAATGTGTGTGCAGGACCAATGTACATTTACATTCTAGAACGCCATGTAATCGTCCTGGCATCGTATGTACGGCTTCAGCTGGACTACAAGACGTGAGAAATTGCGTGTGCGATCACATCAAACTACGTACTTGATGCAAACAACATTCACGTTGCAAATCAAAAAACTATTTGCTCAAAACAAAGAGTTGTTTTCGTGGTAGAATGATAACTTATTTAGGTATTTATTTATGTATTTTAAAGAACGTTATTAGTCATTTAGTCTAAAGTGATAGTTGGTTTGTTATTGCAATTGTTAGTTATTTGTACTACACCGAAGTCAGTTATTGCACGGTACTCAAATTAGGTTTAATTAAGTTCATAGTACTATAATGATACCTGATTGTTCATAGTACTATTATGATACCTGATTGTTCATAGTACTATTATGATACCTGATTGTTCATAGTACTATAATGATACCTGATTGTTCATAGTACTATTATGATACCTGATTGTTCATAGTACTATAATGATACCTGGTTGTTCATAGTACTATTATGATACCTGGTTGTTCATAGTACTATAATGATATCTGATTGTTCATAGTACTATAATGATACCTGATTGTTCATAGTACTATAATGATATCTGATTGTTCATAGTACTATAATGACATTCTTCATTTCCTTGTACTCCTGTGGTGCTTTGGCTTTACGTGTCTGGTTGTATGTGTCTGGTTATACGTGTCTAGTTGTATGTGTCTAGTTGTATGTGTCTAGTTGTATGTGTCTGGTTATATGTGTCTAGTTGTATGTGTCTGGTTGTATGTGTCTATTTGTATGTGTCTGGTTGTATGTGTCTGGTTGTATGTGTCTAGTTGTATGTGTCTGGTTGGATGTGTCTAGTTGTATGTGTCTGGTTGGATGTGTCTAGTTGTATGTATCTAGTTATGCACGGTCGTACTACTGAGACTGTAGATAATAAAAGGGACCAAATATAACAAGCTTCACTGAACATAGTAGATCATGATCTTGATTCTTGAAAGCATCGTCAATAACATAATTCTAAATGTAATCATTCCGTGCACACAAGAGAGAATTAGGTTACTTTTAATAACTGAATGCAAATTTATGCATTATGGTCCAACAAACGTACGTTGTTTTTATTTGTTTTTATTTGATTAAATTTGTAAAAGAAAAAATGCTATTTTGACTGGTTTTGACAAGTCAGATACACTGGGTCCGCTCTACAAGTCCCTGTGGTATGTACATGTAGTTTCCATTACTATGTACAACCAGTAGTGCTATGTGCCTAGTGAGATATGTTTTCCAAAGGTCAGATACTCGTAGTATAAGGATACTTATTTGTTACCTAAAGTAACTGTAACCTGTACAATTCATTTGTTATAATACCATGTGACGACCAATAGGTTAAACCATTTACACAGTATTGTTTAGAAAGGTCAAAGTTAGAAACAGATGAAGATATATCCCCAGTAGAGAGTATGCTACACAAATAGTCTATCACCAGGTAGTTAATAAATGTCATATATTGACCTGGGGTTTCGGAGGTAGGATTAAGCACATAATTATCTACGTGCAATATGGTGCTTCCTTCCTTTGATATCGGAGTCACGGTCAGTTCAAACATATGTACCATGGCCTTAGGCGTTACTAACCAGGCTGCGCGTACCATGATGCAGAACACTACTTTATATAGAAATAAATGCAACTACAGTCACATTTAGTTTCAGTTATACATTTAGTGTTTTTACGGAGAATGTTAAAACTTAGGCATTAATGTTATTGGAGTATCAAAAGTATTATTAGAAGGCAAACAATGTCTGTTTTTTCCTTCATTTTGTCCAAGCAATCATAGTTTGAAGATAATAGAAAAGTATAATGCCAAAAGACGAAAGTCAATACACCTTGTCATAGAATACATAGTTGTCGTTGCATGTATCTATCATGGGCGCTCTGTAGAATCGTTCACGAGCTCTACTTTATCATTACTATATGCCATAGTACTAATTTGTCCACTGGATGCCAATTTAACACAATTTGCAGATAATCACTGTTAATCTGGATGTGACTGGGTGAGTCACTGGGTGAGTGACTGGATGAGTGACTGAATTGTCTCGTGCATTTCATTCAGTGGGTGGGAATACACTGGAATGCAGTATTCTAGTGAGCTCCTCCAGACAAGCAATTGGATTCAAACTATAACTACCTAATTCAGGATGGCTGACGGCTTACTGCAGTTCATATATACTAATACACATTAGTCTGTGTAGAATGCGCATGATGCCTTATCCTCCAAGTAGATCCACTGTTGCCGTGATAAAAAAAAAAGGTATATATTTGCTACATGTATAAGAATCCCTTCTCAAGTGCATGTCTAATTATATAGATTAAACTTCATATATTAGAACACAATAAAATAGCTAGGTTTATGATATACCAATTTGTTTACGCATATAGAGCAACATATTGGAATCACTGAGCAGTATGCCCACTGAGTAGTAGGCATACTGTTATGTGTTTCCAAGAGCCATACCATTTGCCAATAGTTAGTGTAGATGTAACGTCCAATCTGCTTTGAGTTTTTGTTGTAAACTCAAATACAAAATTTGTATTCATGTAGCAGGATTTACAATAGCAGCAATGTGTGTTGCAGTCAACAGCTCATGAGTAGATCCATAAATAGAAGGCAACTGTGATTGTACTAAGGACAAGAACACTGTGTGTGTATGAGTTATAAACAAGAGGAAGCGCCTTTAATTATACATAATAACCAGACAGTTATCTGCAAGATGTAAAGTGGTCCATTAACATAGCACAACATCTACTAATTGGTATCAAAATGATGTAGTATAGATAGATTTTAGATTGCTAGTTTTAGATAATAATAATAATAATAATTAATATAATATATATATATATATATATATATATATATATGACAAGGTCTATTGACTTTCGTCTTTTGGCATTATACTTTTCTATTATCTTCAAAATCTATCTAAGACACGTGTGTGCGTGCGTGCGCGAGAGAGGGAGAGAGGAGAAAGAGAGAGTTATCGGGAGAAGGTGGTGGCGACATTGGGACAATATTAACATATTCTAACATATTCTATTAATGTGTACATTAATCGGTAGATATCCTGGTATATGATATGTTGATAGGTTCATGCTATGCCTGTACTGTTCGTATTAACATTGGTGTAATATTTAGGTCCAAAATTATTTTGGACTGCCAAACAGCGAAAACGAAACTATTATTGTATGTACAACAGACCACATTGGGTATCGCAGTAATGTATAGGCCACGTTCATGTTGTATGAGTATCGAGTCAAGTATCATTGTGACCGGTGGTGGAAGATTTAGATTTAGCGTGTCCTGTTATTGCCTGCTAAATCTCATTTGTCGGTAGGCAGACAGCATTTGTCTTAAAATGATATCCCATTGAATGAGAAGCTTATCTCATTCCCTAGTTGTACCTTTGCATGTTCGTGTCAAGAAAACAAATGAGCAAATTGTCTGTATCAATCGTGTTTGAATATTGACGGATTGTTTTTATACCGTGTCTTAGTCATTTGAGGTCGCCAATGTTCTGGCACAACGAGAAGTGTACAGGATTGGGAGTGATAAATACACGTGGGTGAGTGTTGTGAGGATACACTAATGGTTCTGTTAATATTCTGTTAATGGTTCTGTTAATATTCTGTTAATGGTTCTGTTAATAATCTGTTAATGGTTCTGTTAATATTCTGTTAATGGTTATGTTAATATTCTGTTAATGGTTCTGTTAAATTCTGTTAATGGTTCTGTTAATATTCTGTTAATGGTTCTGTTAATATTATGTGATGAAATACCTTCAATATCGATGTCATACATCTATATTCAGTACATGTACAGTATCGTCCCTTACTGTTAGAGTTACCTATATGCTGACTGATTCTGAAAGTCACGATCATGCAATGAGACAGTTTGAAGTATTGTAAGTGGAGCTATTGTCCTCTGAATCCGAGTGTTGATATACTAGTATTTGATATTCCAAGACACGAGGGTGAGATTCTATTTATCACCAAATAGTATTTTAAAGTCATTAAAGAAGAAAAACGCCTCATCATAAATATTTTACTGTAAAGTCAAATCTTTAGGCTGCTGTGCATTTGGACTGTGACATCATAGAAATGCTACGACATCACAATTGTAGCGATGACATCACAATGGTTGAACAATCAAATACTTGGGTCAAACGATATCTACAGCATGACATCACTATGGTAGAACAATCAAAGAAACAATCAAATAAACCAAGAATTTGGTCAACCGATATGTACTGCTAAAAGACAGTATTAGGTGATCAAATATTATCTTATACTATCTGCGTCCACAGGGTATAGACAGTCTCACTGGTGCTAAAGTCACTGGGAACATCTCTTCCACCTCCTCCACAACGCGCACCTCCACCTCATCCTGTCCTCCAGGTCTGTTCCACACAGTCAACTCTCTGTCTCTGCCAGCCTCAGATCTGAAAGGCAGGAAGGTGTACGTCATAGTCAGAGTGGAACATGACTCCTTTGATCCTCCGAAGTACATCAACTCAGCTCAGAGTTCCACCCAGGTACAGTTTCCTGGTAAGTATGAAACTGCTACTGTTTTCGAATCCAGAGACCTTCTTGAGATCAAGTAGCGTGAAAGAGTAAAGCAGTCAACTGATATACAATTGATATTGATAGTGCATGTCAATCGATTTTTTATATAATGGCAATCAATACGTTAAAAGTTACAGTGTTCTGACGTTTGATAATTATTAAATGTATTTATCAGATTATCCCACTTTCCTATTAAACAGACCTGTGTTTACACTATTCTTAACTAACAGTCGGACACCTGTGGTTTCAGTTGAGGTCTCTAGTGTACGACTGTTGAATGTATCGAGGGATGACGATCCTATAGAGACAGCAGAAAACAGTCATGTGTCCTTGACCTGTGAGACTTCCGCCAGTTCCCCTGCCGCCATTTTAACGTGGGTTGGACACCCAGCTGGAATGACCCAGGTGGTCCGTACAGTATCATCAGGTAGCGGTCTGACCAGGACGATCAGCGTACTTACCTTCCGCGTCAGCAGGAGTGAGGAGGACCAGAGACTGTACTGCCAAGCGTTCATATCTAACCAATCACCGCGGATATCGTCACTGAAAGCAATTTTGCGCGTCTGGTGTAAGTAGTAGCGATGCCCTGCAATTATAACATATCTAATGAATTGACACAGCAAATAAAGTTAGGTGTACATGTCCTGTTAGGTGTCCGGGCCAGGACACCTAGCGCCAGGACACCAAACGTGGATGCTCAACAATAAACCAGGACACTCGAGGTGGAAGTGTTATGTTAGGATCCTGGAACAGGATACCTAACACTATTTTGGCTGTGGATAGTTACCAGTAGTTGCACACCGGTTATCTATACTACATTTTCATTTTCAAGGCTACGTTACCCAGAACACTAATAGCGGTACAATTTACTTTACGTCAAATGTTAGGGATCCGCTATAAGTGTAATTCCATTGAATGAAACACATTTATCGTTGCAATTTCTCTAGAATATGGTTAGCTAAATGTATTGTAGCGATACATGTGTTTCGTTTAAGCCTACTTTCTCCTGTAGTGCGTCCGTACAATCGACGATAATCAATTGTACCTTTTTTTTGGTTGCTTTTATTTAAATTGGGGTTTAGAGTCGCTTTCAAGATTCGTTCACTTATATCACGACTTGTCAGTTTAGGGCAGGAGGAAACCCGCAACATCCGTAGCGCTGAATGTTGCAGTAAACCTGCGAGCATCGGCTGCTACTGACAAGACTAAGGATTGCCACTCTACAGACAGCTCGTCCTATCACTATCGCGTGAGAAAGGTAACTTTCGCGAACATTGATGCCGGACCCCCGGGACGGGATTTAAATTGGAACCTTTGGCTCCAAAGTCCAAGGTTCTATCACTGCGCTACCACCCACCCCCAAGACGATACTAAACGTATCGTTTAATAATGCAATATGCGCATGATTATGACCGTTAAACAATAACACGATTATTCTATATATGCATACATTTCAAGTCAACGCTATACCATAATGCTTCCTTGCGACGATGATTATTGTTAAATATGCGAATGCTAAATGTTCAGATTACATTAATTATTATATACCACGACAAACTATATTATACACAGTATATGAAATAATCAATTTGCGCTTAAATATAATCATAATAATTGTCTTTTCTCCCAATACCGAGTGTGAACAATTGAAATCGGGTTGCCATCTATCCAATTTTGCGCGATCAAAAGATAGTGCCATCCTCTGAAACAAATTGCCATTTCCTGCTTAACATTATTATTGGACGCCATGACACATACCTTACCATATATGATATGTAGATTATTCTCGTCTCTTGAATAAAGATTCATACCATCATCAAAACAAAGGCAATTGTGTCTCCGACGGATGTTAAGGAGACACAATAGCCTGTGTTTCGCGAATTGCTTCATGCATGCATCCTATGGTATGCCTATATCTGTAATTATAAACCGTAATGGGTGAGGGTTGAACAATGAATAAAACTGTATACTAGTACTCCATGCTATACTATTTAATTTTTGAAACATAATTATATAATTTAAATTACCATCTCTGGTACATCGTCTTTTATGTTCATCAACCTCTTCACCTTAACACTCGTCATCGTTGTTGTTTTCCATGTGTACAGCAGTATTGACAAGGTGCTTATAAATATGTGGTATCCATGACGATAACCGTTCTCGAAACACAGACCATTATGCCTACTTAAAATCCGTCAGTTTAAGTAGGCATAATGGTATGCGTTTCGTGGATGGACGAGAACAGAACAATAGTATAAGTGTTACGACAATACCTGATAGTCACGGAAGATTTAAATGAAAGCGCAGAACAGCGCACTCTGGCAATACCGGCACTCGTTTGGACCAAAATAATATGCCAGTTTTGAAAGAGTGCCTGTGTAGTAACCCCAACACACTCCCCCAGGAAGCTCACTCTAGAGTGTTTTGTAGCTGGCCCGAAAACACTCCTCCTGCCAGCCCCAAATCACTTGTCTCAGCCCCAAAACACTCATCCTAATGCCAAACCCTGGGGTTATTAATAATCCGTTCTTGAATTTGATAGGAACAATGATACATTGTTGAATTATATAACTGTATTATGAATATATGTATGTATGTTTGTGTGTGTGTGTGCGCGCGTCTGTGTTTGTGCGTTTATATGTGTGTATGTGTGTGTTTGTGCGTGTGCATTGTGCATGTGTGTTGTCTTGATGCCAACAAAATAGTTGAAGTCCATATTCTTCATAAAGTGATATCATAAATAGTAAAATACGACACAAGTCACGTGATACATCTTTATCATATGCTTTTATTCAAATCAGAACAAAATACGTTGGGTCTTAAAAACATTTCCAAGCGGCTTGCACAAATACGTGATACAATGAAATATATAGGAATACATAGGTAGTTATATGTACCATAATGCCATCTTTCTGCATACTATATATGAATGGTTTTTTTAAAACTACATTTTGCAAGATTTATTTAGTTTTATGTACATGTAATTCATCGTTGCTTTTATATATGAATTGTATAAATATATATATGGTGTATGGAGGCAGATTTATAAAGGATGCAAAGATAATATCCTTTAGAAAAGTAATACTAATTAAATATTAGAAAGGAAAAAAAATAAATTTAAAACAGTTTAGAAGGCAAGAACAATACATATACACATGCTCATTTTGCATGGTAGATTCAGAGGGTGTGCAAGACTTTACATTTTCATTACACAAATATATGGTATAGAACATAGTTTATGCATATATTGTCAGAATTTGTATTTTGAGATGTACCCCCCAACATGTTAAAACTAGTATACCTCAGCGAGTAATCAAGATATAAACATGATATTGATGTTAACAGACAGCTTACACTTTGTAGAATCTAATACAGAACTAGTCTGAATATTTTCATTACACAAATATATGTTATTGAACATAGTTCATGCATATTTTATCAAAATTAATATTTTTGAGATGCACCCCCACAATCTTCAACCTAGTATAGATCAGCGACTAATCACGATATTGACGATATTGGTGTTAACAGGTAGATTAGATGTCACTTTATAGAATATAATGAATATATGTAATGAAATTTATGACTGCATAAGTTGTTACACAATTAGTATATAATAATTTAATTAGGTTGGAAAATGCTATTTAATATTATGAGAAATACCAAATAATGGCTTTATAATCACATAGAGGGGCATCTTGTATGAAAAAAAATGTATATTGGATACCATACACTAGATATATGATGGTATGAATGGTATTTAAAAGTATGTAACATTTTCCGCAGTTTTCTGTAGTGTCCGTAGACAGCACATTTTGACAGTATTCTAAATATTCTATATGCCCTAAGAAACAGAAAACAATAATCGAGCTTTAAAAATTTATTTTTAAGTGTTCATAAACTAATGGAACCACACCCAGTCCAATTACAATTAATATATTGTTTAATTTATTACTGGTGTATCTGCTTGGAGGGTACACATTGTTACTGCCCAGTCTAACATCACAATTACAATGTATAGAAGTTTGCAATATCGAAATGTTTGGTGTTATATATGTGTATTGATACTATTCCCTGTGAGAATTCTTTGAATAAGAATCCTTCCTCTGTTACATTGCTTGTTAAGCACAACCTAGTTAAATGTGTAGTGTCCGTATAGAATCAATAATGTAATAGCTACAACAGTCCATAAAAACATGGAATGAGTTTGTGCTCTAAAACTTTGGATTTGGGCGACCAAGATACTTATTAAAAATATTTAAATAAATTTTGACAATAACAGAAATTTGAAAAATAGACTCAAGTCACGTGCAACACACATGGCAGACCTGATTGCGCACAGGGCCATTCTCTTTGTCAACAGGTTAATAGTTTATACTGACTAGATATAGTTTTGAAAGACCAATTCATCCAAGTATGGAGATCTAATACCTTACTTTTACCCAGGAGATATTTATTTGCTCATATTCAAATTTCATAATTCATAATTTAACCGTCGAATAATGTTCATAGCGTTTTCTCGCATAATGTATGTCGGCCACGGAGCTGAAATTTGTGGAATAATTTTTCAGTACTATTGTCAGTGAGTTCCCTACATATGAGTATTGCAGTGCACTTAATATATGTATTACATAGCATTAAAATCGCAAAATAACTTAAGTTTGGACGTTGATTTCGATTATTTAAAAACATATTTGTTTTGGCTTGAAATAAGTCTCGAATGTGTCGCCAATGGAACTCAGCAACATTTCATCAATCCAAGGGAGGCGAATCCTTCTTCACATATTCTGTTCGATTGGTATTTTTTAGGTATGGTTAAAAATGCCTTTTACATTTACGGGTAATCTCATTACACTTACGGGTGAGAATGCATTTTACACTTACGGGTAATCTTCTTACTTTTACGGGTAAACAACTTTATACACTTATGGCTGATTTTATTACACTTATGGGTGTACATACACTACACGCTTTACTGTGCTTCTAGGAGTGTTGCCGTATGAATTTCCGTAAATGTTCTACAGAACGTTTAGTATAATTTTAATTTAGTATAATTACACAGACGCTGGTGTGTCCTGTTAAATTTACGACATTTGTTCTTCCAAAGTACTTATGGTCTGGTGCAGATTTAGTGTGACATTTGACCCGAAAATAAACCTTAACAAACTTTAATTTTTTTCTTTGCTTTAATACTAGAAACACATCGAAGTGTGAAAAAGAAATGTAAGTCATCCATGCCAGTTTTATTTGCCCTTGATTTGATTGACCTTAAGACTTTCTATGTGAACACAATGTGCTAGGACACAATTGTATCGAAAACTGGGTGTGTTTGTAAAACTGTTAGTTCTATTTTATGCATATGATACTGTGTTCTTTGCAGAAACACCGGAATAGTTACAAAACAATCTGGATGTCTTTGAGGCGTGTTGACGTATATGGATACTTAGTGTCAATATCAGCAAAACTAAAGTAAGTGGGTTTTTTAAAAGGTTACTCTCGCAAACAATATACTGTTTCCTTACATGCTATATCTATTAATATTGTATAACTTGGTGTGTTATTTAGCGTAACGGAAGATTTAAAGCTAGTTTTACCAGATCAGTTCAAGCAAACCTGGAGCATAGCTGCCTAAGCTCATCCAAGGGAGTGTATTATATTATATACAAAGACTTATTGAAGCTAAAGCGAATCGAATTGGGATTATTATATTAAGAACAGCAAATCACAGAGTACCGAATGAAACTGGACGCTGGCTAAATATAGATCAATAAAATAGAATATGTACCCTGTGTAATATATCCATTGAAGATGAGTATCATGTCATATTATAATTAAATACGGGATTCGTATGGTCACTTAACATATGCATGTGTACATAACTGACTGTAAATGTATGCATTCTCCATATCACTGTATGTGATTATTGTGAGCATAAACTCTGTTCTGTTCAGTTCCGATCACAGTGAGGTGATTCCATTACTAATACATGTGCTATTAACATCTCATATTGTCACACACCTCCACTGTAATTATGTTGTTTTAGTATTGACTGTTTTTGCACCTCATTATAGTTAAATACCACAGACTGAATTGGACGAGGGATTGCCGAAAGCAATGATTGGTATTAAATTGAACAAACTTGACAATATGCTATCATTACATTTTTTGCAGAGATTACTGTTGAATGTTTTCCTGTCAACTTATATATTTCAGCCATCAATTGAGTTCATGGCACAATGGATACCAAGTGTATTGGAAATAGGTATGGGGCGAAAACAACACAAAATGCGTTGTCGCATTACATACAGCATATGATCTATATGATTTATATATATATCTTCTATAACTTCTATGATTTATGAGAATAAATTCTTTTCAGTTCGCAATTAATTCCGAAAAAGGTTGTTAACACGTATTGGATTAGTCTACTGAACTGGAATACAATTTTTGTATTCGCAAAAATGTGTTCTTTCAATTTCTTATTTTATTTCAATACTTATTGGAAACAAGTCTTTGTTGCTTTAATATTATTCATTGGTACATTGGTGAATGTTAAAAATATATTAGTGACCTCCGTATTATCTATACCTAGGTGCATCTGATTTAAGTAATATTGATTCTGATGATAAGACGTACGCGTAAGTTATTTGACAGAACGTTAATACATCATGAGGGGAGTGCAAGAAGGATTAATAACATACATGTAATGCTGCTCCCCATGAATCAAAACGAATGAAACTAAGAAACATAAACGCTATTGACTGATATAGTTCATAAGACCAGGATTAATAATTCATCTCGTTCGACGTGAACAACGAGAATCAGCAGTATGCATATCTAAATGTTCCGTGGTCGAGTGGCTGACTAGCAAATCTTTCCACATTTGAATTTGTGAACATTGCTATGATTACTTCTGCAACAAATTCAGGTAATCAAAATTATACACCAGATTAGGAGCCATATTGATTAGGCCCGAGTTATTTGATTCCCTGGTTTACGGACCCGCCGACCCAGATTTTTCATTTTGGAAAAATATAATTATATTTTTTAAAGTTATATTCTGCCGACTGTGTATTGATCTTTAGAACATTATAATAATAAATGGTGAAGGAACAAGTCGTATATACCATTATTAAACATGAACTAAGACTGGCAAGCAGTGGCTGACACAAAGTCAAAGCCAATTTAATTTCTTACTGGTAAATAGGTATATCAAAAGCCTAATTTGTAACAATTACTGCTATTGGCCAGTAGTCCTTTTGGAAGTGATTGTGCATTCCAATCTGAATACGTTATGTGTACTGGTGTTTGTAACACCTATTTTGATCAATTATATTTATTTTCTGTCAATCGACAATTCATAATCTCCAATTATTATTAATTTTATATTGGGCCAGACCGACGGGTCGAAATATCAAATCCGTAAACTAGGGAATTAAACAACTATGGCCTTATTCGAATGACACACAAGAGCATATTTTGCACATATATACCTTCAGAGGTTTTTCTTGTTGTACACAAGTTCACAAGTTCAGCATTGACAATGTTGTACTTCGATGCCTTTGTCCGAATGTTCGACGAGTCATCGATTGCCTTTGCATTAGTCTGGATAGGTCTTCGTAGTCAAGTACACATTTAGTTCGTCAAAATTGTAAACCGATTTTCGAGAAGGTCGACCGTTTTTCTCCGTTTGCTGTTTCCATGTTGATTGTGATTTGCACCACAATATATTTCTCATTGTTGACTTCTTGTATTTAATACGTATGAATTTGAGAAGGTTGTTTAACGCAGTCCTACATTTAAACAGTAATTTAATCAATTTGCCTTTTCATTGGACACGGACTAGGTATTTCCGTCTCCATTCTCATTACGAAATCGTTATATAAACACGTAACTGACTGTATACAATTACAATTGTCTATTGCATTACTGTCTACTGATATCATCGTATTTCTTCCCATATCCTGTCAAAATTATTCGAACCAATCCATGTATATACGGTATAAAATCTGTGTTCTAAAATTTACAGGACTATTAACTTCCAGAACACACATTTCCACTTACTATAATGTCATTAAGTTGATAGTTAACGCGCTTAAAAATGTGTATAATTCATGTTATAGTGCAAACGTTAATTGTCATTGCCATTGAGAAAGTTAAAACATAAGATAGGCATGGATATGTCTTGAACAGTATTTATTCAATTGATAGCCATACAAACAAGACATTTGATAAAAAAAATAAAAAATACATTGGTATCTTACATGTATATTAATGTCGCTCCATATAAAACAAAACGAGTGAAACTAAGATCAAGACCATTATATCATATTTATTGGCTCATACAATGCGAGTATCCAGTTCTGTTTCGATCACATACATAAAAGATGCGACCTTAATTGTAATTTACGAAAATATATGCTCCTCAAATCAACTACATTTTATGAATGCATGTTTTAATTCTATTTAAACGTATACACAATTAGGGGGAGTGTTTTGGGACGGGGTAGTGCTTTGGGGCTGAGGGGAGTGTTTGGGGGCTGAGGGGACTGTTTTGGGGCGGGGGAGTGTTTTGAGGCTCTAACACCGGTATTGTCAAAGTGCACTGTACATGGTCCTGGGAGGCCTAAATGTAGGCATACACAGTCTGATTATGTACACTAGTCACTATATTTTGGTGGGAGACGATTGCGCTGAGAGGCAGCATTCAATTTCTCTCCAGTATTTTGTGCTTTTTCATCTGTTATATTACCTACTG
>JAUTBT010064294.1:0-14403 GCA_032361225.1 Lepetodrilus schrolli
TATCCCATATATATATATATATCCCAGGGCATTTGGCGGATGTTCTATTAATGCTCTGTTTCAAGGATGAATAAAAATCATTCATAATATTATATGAGCGCTTCTTTATCTACTCATAGTAAATTGTGGAGTAGTCGTAAAATACCTATATCTACAGATTCATGAATTGTGTATAGCAACAAAGCCACACAATGTACACGTCAAGCAATTCCAATTACTAGTAACTACTGTTAACACGTATTGTGTGTGTGTGTGTGTGTGTGTGTGTGTGTGTGTGTGTATGTGTATGTGTGTGTGTGTGTGTGTGTGTGTGTGTTGGTATTATTTTACGATTGTGAATGTGTTTGTGTTGTGTCGTATATGTGCGTAGGCGCGTCTGCGTATTATGTCCGTATCTGCGCGTTTGTGTATGTCTTTATTTGTGTATGTGTGTGCGCGAGCGCGTGTGTATGCGCGCGTGCGTGTGTATTTAATTTGGGGCATTTATATTTGTTACATAAGCTCTAGAAGTAAGACACTTGACGACAGTGCTGCCAGAAATATGGCCAATGAATCAGTGGACGGCCATGTAACTCCCATTTTAAGCCTACCGGAAGCCCACTCAGTGCATATCTCTGGTAACATCATTACAAACATGCCCACGCCGTAAACAGACCCGCCCTCGCATCTAACTCACAAAATATATACCGTACATGAAATATGTTACATCATGTTACGATTTTTTTCAATTATTTAAATTTGTTAGCTAAGCATATGACCTCGATTCTTGTTCTCTTAAGTTGTGTTTTCAAGTGGCCATGACGAGATCTCTAGGAGAATCGATAACGGCTTTTTGTGTTTGGTTGAGATTACCTCAAATCTTGCAATAAAACAAGGCACATTACTTATCAAATGAATAAAAAGTAATTGGTTATGCTAATGTGAACCTGGGGTTACATACCGGTATACAATTAACATATTTTAGATCATAACATCTTTTTAAGATACGGATCGTTACATACTGGCATAAACTTTAGGAAATTAAATGTTCCCATACGAAAGTCAAATTTCAGTATAGATAGGTTATGTATTTATAGAGATTCCATGTCACGGTGGAGGGAACAACCCCCGCCGCACGTCTTCACCACGGGCCACAGATATTCTATGAAATCAACGACCTGGGTAAGTTTAAATTGGATGAAGGTCCGCAATAAGCATAATTATATCTGACCCCGCTGTACTTTATACAGACACCACATAGCGGCGCTATGTCTTGATGTACAATGACAGGGGACAACTAGGGGCGCTGCAATATGATGTAGATTGACATGTGAAGTACATTGAGAGGGAGTGTAGGAGTTACCAGTAGGCCATGTGTATTAACTGACGCAGACTATGTGCACTCCACGTGACGGCACATTGACGGGATGGATTCTGAACCTTTCCTTTCCTGGTACTTTTGATTTATTAAGAGAAATACTGTCTTTTATATATAACATCAACTATGAAAGAAACTACTATTTTTTAACTGGGGTTTAGAGCCGCTTTCAAGATTCTTTAACTCACATCACGGCTTGTCAGTTGAGGGCAGGAGGAAATCCGCAACATCCGTAGCGCTGAATGATAACTGCATTGCCAGTCGATATCGCATCCTATCAATATCGAGTCAGAAAGGTATCTTTCGCGAACATTGATGCCAGTCCAACGTTCTATCACTGCGCTACCACCCGTCCCTAAAGAACCTAACAAGCAGCGACTACAAGTAATCCCAATATATTCTGCATTGTCCACCAAATGGATATCGTTCTCTAATACGTTGTTCATGATATTGCTGGCATCACTGAATACACTCCGTACCGTCAGTACTCGAGCCATTGGTTGATCTGAACTTGAGAATATGCAATCATACGTACGTCCTCTTTTAAACGCTTTAATTCATCCAGCGGAGGTAGGTCTATTAATCTGTATCAGCTCCAATAAAATATTCCCCTTCAAAATATCAATGAACAGTTAAGAACGTCAAGACCTCTATGGAATATAGCTTGATTCAATTATGACGCAGATCAGCTGAGATAGATATTAACATCTCGGTGGCTTTATGTTGTAGGTCAATCATACTCACGATTTACTTTAAGACGTTGGTACTGTGTACATGTATATGGACAATCTAAGAGAGTCACTATAACACCGCCTTCAGTGTATATAATCCATACTGAGAGACGATAAACTAGTATTGACAGATAGACAGATAGAGACGGACAGATATACACACAGACAGACACGCAGACAGAAATACTGACAGACAAGGACAGACAGAAACAGACAGACAGACAGACAGATAAATAAATACAGACGATCATTACGACCATGTCAGACATTGATTGAAATAATTCAGAAGTATCCAACTAGCCCCCTGTCATGGCCGTTCATCCACTGTGACAGTTTAGTTGACGTCAATATATTGTATCTGCAACAACAGCCATGTTGAATGGCATATACACAAACACACTTCTCGTTATGGATATTAAAATACCAACTATTGTACT
This sequence comes from Lepetodrilus schrolli, assembly GCA_032361225.1. Taxonomy (NCBI): domain Eukaryota; kingdom Metazoa; phylum Mollusca; class Gastropoda; order Lepetellida; family Lepetodrilidae; genus Lepetodrilus; species Lepetodrilus schrolli. The sequence continues at coordinate 2,526 of JAUTBT010064294.1, forward strand.
TCTGACATGTACGAGTTATAATATGACCCATTAAATTGTAGAGCATACTTGTATTTACTTAAGCTGGAGCAATGCGTCTTAAAGCATGCATGACCACAAAAACCACGTCAAAGCTTTTCTCATCCAAAGCCTGCCGAGGCCCTGTTGGCTCGGCATGAAAGACGCCATTTTTACATTAATCTGTTTTTGAAAGCTGTGTATCCTTGCACCGCCGTAATACGACGTGTGGAGTCGTCAATGAAATGGCAGATTATAATATGTCCAGTAAGTTCTGGAGTTTACTAAATCGGTTAATATATGGATTATTGGAGCGATTGCGATGTCAGACTGGGAACACATATGTCTTAGAAACACACATGCCACTGGTACAGTATGTCAGATGCTAGTCTATGAGTGTTATCAACTTAGTCTTAGAGATGATGAAATGTTGTGTAATGACGACAAATATGATGACACTCTCGATCTGAACTCGGAACATCATATAATGTTTATTTCTTCTGGTAAATTCTTAAAACTCAGAATGACCGGTCAACATGAACCGGTTAATACGAAGCATAATTACCTCGCTAGTGGCGAGGATTATGTAATGGAAGGGTAGCGCTCTGTATGAACAAAATACTGATTAAGGGTGGAGTAGTTCTGAACCTGCATCCCCCAACCAATACATTTACCACGATCATCCGGAAAGTTAACTTTCTCTAATACAATATCTCAATTAATTAGGCATCACCATCTTCACTATTGCTTTAACACAATAGTAACATATTCGAACACCTGTTCTATGTTGCTGTCTCCTGGCATTGTTAAGAAAACGCTGCAGGTGACGTTTACACCGGTACCCGGAGACGTGGTGAATTGTTAAATGGATATCATGTTACCTGTGAACTGTCAAATTGAAGTTAAGAATTGGCAGGTTCATCGGGATTACTACATTGCCTTATACCGGTCTTGTCGCGAAATAGAATAATTTAGTTGTTCTATTGGTGAGGTTTGTTTCACTTCAACCTAAAACAATGCTGTGCATTAATTATTTAAAATTCTAAACAAGTCGAAAATTAGTGAAATAATAACACACGTATTGAAAGAGGCTCTAAGACCACATTTAAGTTAACCAACTGTAATTACTAAGACGTATTAAAACCTCAAATACGTGCAATCGTCACAATAGCTGCCAAATATATTTTCTGAAGTGGCGTTAAAAAGCATTATTCCTGACTGGCTTCTTCCAACCTCAATTCAATTCAACCAACCAACCAACTGACTAACCATTTGAAGCTATAATACATTGTTATCTCCTATTTCCTGACCTACAAGACATGTCCTATTTCAAATAGTATGTTTCTGTCCACGCTGTACGTTGCTTTATAGTGACCAGGTCATTCGTCAACACCCACTTCTCCTGTGCACCTGCTTATCCAGGCAAAGCAAACTTGTTATACCAGGGCAAGACATACTCTGATCCAATGTTGTACATACACCAGATGTGCCGTGCATTCCATTAGATAGTGAACATGAATGAGGAATTCCACGCGACACGTGCCCACAGATTTACATTTAAGCAATGCTCTTATGTAAATGCCGGTATTATGCTGATTTTCCGTAAAACTGAGGTGCAACACTGGATTGTAAAACTGAGGTGCAACATTGGATTGTAAAACCGAGGTGCAATAATGGATTGTAAAACTGAGGTGCAACAGTGGATGGTAAAACCGAGGTGCAACACTGAATTCTGCAACTGAGGTAACACTGCATTGTAAAACTGAGGTGCAAATCTGCATTGTAAAACTGAGGTGCAAAACCCGATTGTAAAACTGAGGTGCAGTACTGGATTGTAAAACCGAGGTGCAACACTGAATTGTAAAACTGAGGTCACACTGGATTGTAAAACTGAGGTAACAGTGGATTGTAAAATTGAGGTGCAACCCTGGATTGTAAAACTGAGGTGCAACACCCGATTATAAAACTGAGGTGCAACACCCGATTATAAAACTGAGGTGCAACACTGGATTGTAAAAATGAGGTGCAACACTGAATTGTAATACAAATTATGATTAAACAATTAACTTCGTGTGCACTTTTGTTCATATCCATGTATATATCTGATACAAATATATTAAATATATTCATATAAAAATAATGTATAGGAAACAATTCTATATCAATTTATTTCTATCATATACAGTGTGCATTGGTCATTTACTAAACCAGAAACAGCAACGGGTTTTGTTAATATACATGTTGTCAGGTGCGCTGTTAATGTCTGAGTGTTATCTACATGCGCACTGACAGACACTCAGGTATAGCAGCCACCCGTCGCGAGAACTCTTGCAGTCAATTGCAAGCAGTGTCTTCAGATGGGTGTCTAAGCACACACTGACACCATCCAACACGAGAACTGTTACAGTAAGTCTGTGTGTTGCCAGTTGTCCTGTTGTCGTCTGTGTATTGTCTAAGGGTGAACCGACACCCACAGAATAACAGTACTATTGTTTCAGTCAATCTGTTCGCTACACGAGGACGTCATTCCTTTCGTTGCCCGCCATTCAGTACCATACAACACACACGTACATAAACCAACATATTAAATAAACATTTAACGTAAGACCACACGATAGACATAGCACCAGAGAATGTAAGGTTATACACCGCTGCGTATGTACAAGTAAATATAGTCAATATAATAGTCTCTATAGTTGCAAACATGGCGTGCAGGTGATGATCACTCGTGATCAGTTTCCACTTCATTCAATTTTACACATATCTTATAGACTTGTCATTGTCGTATATGAATACTAGTATATGTGTTAGCTCAGTGTTATCCTATCTCATTGCGCACACCATACTGACAATATTCAAACGGTGATAGATTCAGTCTCCGCATTCATCACATCCCTCCTCCCTACTCCAACACCCACCCTATACACCATCCATCGCTGAACTGGGGTGCCCATGCATCGCCGCACAGAATACTATCTCTACCACACCCCGTCCAATCGTGCCACATCCATGATCAACACTCTCCCATTTTGTATATCTGATATAGTATACAAGTATACAATAAACACTGTCTACGATACTGTAAATGCATATATATATTCATTGAATATTACTAAGATATATATGTATACTCAACAAAATACATAAAAGGCCTTCGGATCTTTTGTAGGGAAGCTTTCTACCAAATTTCGGAACTCGGATTGAGGAAATTGATGGCATTCTTCTTTCAATGCATCTGCAAGTTCTTGAAGAGTACCTGAAGCCTGGAGACTTTTGGAAATTCTTCGTTGTTAAAATAATATAGAGCTAAAATTATATATCCAAAAAGACTACTGGCCCTTATTTTGTATTTTTGAGTATATATCTAGAATTGGTTGTTAACATAACATGTTAAAGCTGCCTGTTCAGAGAGTATGTCATGTGATTGTAGCCTCAGTCACGTGACCACTTGCCCACATCCGGGATTATTTCATCCACGCCTATAGTCAAAGGCGTTCACTGTCAGGAGTCACGTGCATGTACGTGTTTGCCTTCGACGGCTTCATTATATCGAGATCCGTCCACTGACGTGTAGTCCTTGTGCACATAAAGTGACTCACAAACGAATATATAGTTATTTTAAATTATCTATAATCTTAATCATCGAGTTTTAAGAGTGTACTAGCAACCTGTCATTATAATAATATGATATCATATAACAACGTGCAGGGACGAGTCACGTTTGACTTGCTAGACATGTCACGTGAGCACATCCATAAGTTCATCTCTCTATAATCCGCATTGCAATGTCAGATTAGCACCGTTATCAACATGAACTGTGTGTAGTGCGTATTCCGACGAATCTCCACAGAACATCAGATGTAATAATAAGAAACATCTCTCGTATATTTCCATGTCAGTAGCAAGTTTACCCGTCTACCAAACTGAGGACCAAGTCCGCCTCTTCCAGCCACAAGTGTCACTCACAACCCAGCGCCCTGCCCATATATAGTCCACAATCCCTGAAGAACAGTACAAGAACTGTCCATGTATAATTCGTCCACAAACCGCAAGTGACATCACGTTGGCGGCAGAGCAGCCCTGGTAAAAGTCTCTATGATTTCTCCATCTCAGAGGACCAATCATGGCAAGTCTGTATCTTGTTCCCGGTCTATATCCTGGCTTCTTCTAGGTGGGGGCGACGTGTGAGGGTTTACTCCTGTCCTTCTGGCTATATCGTGGATTCTCTTTCTGACGGCTGTCGCGACAGGATCCTCTTTAAGTCTCCTGGCTCTATTATTGGTTCTCCTCGGCGCAGTGGGCGTAGGAGAGCCTGCAAGTTGTCTGTCTGTATCCTGGGTTCTAGATGAAGACGGTGTAGGAGTGTTTGCATTTGGACGGCTGACTCTATCATTGGTTCTCATCTCCGCAATGGGTGTCGGATGGTTTGCATCTTGTGGTCGGTGTGTATTTTGAGTTCTTCTCAGTGGATATGGCGTGGGAGTGCTTGCATATGGCCGTCTGGCTCTATCATTCGGTCTTCGTAGTCTGTCTGTATCGTGTTTTCTGTGTGGAGCTGGTGTGAGGGTATCTACACTTGGTCGTCTTGCTCTTTCGTTGGTTCTCCTTTGCGCAGTTGGTGTGGCGGAGGCTTCTAGTCGTCTGGTTCTGTCGTTGATTCTGGAAGCGGTGGGAGTGGGAGAATCGGCACTTTGTGGTCTGTTTCTATCCAGACTTCTCGGTGGAGATGGTGTGGCAGCGTTTGAATTTGGTCGTCTGGCTCTATCTTCTGTTGTCCTTACCGTGGTGGGCGTGTGCGAATCTGCAGCTTGTGGTTTACCCGTATCATGGGTCCTCGGTGGAAATGTTGTGACAGGGTCTGAATTTGGTCGTCTGTCTCTATCTTCGGTTCTCCTTACCGTGGTGGGCGTGGGCGAATCTGCAGCTTGTGTTTTACCCGTATCCCGGGTCCTCGGTGGAAATGGTGTGGCAGGGTCTGATTTTGGTCGTCTGGCTCTATCTTCGGTTCTCCTTACCGTGGTGGGCGTGGGCGAATTTGCAGCTTGTGGTTTACCTGTATCCTGGGTCCTCGGTGGAGATTGTGTGAAAGTGTCTACATTTGGTCGTCTTGCTCTGTCATTGGTTCTCCTGGGCGCTATCGCCTCGGGAGACTCGGGGATTTTCGGTGGAGATTGTTTGAGGAGATCTACACTGGGTCGCCTGTCTCTATCGTCGGTTCTCATCTCCGCAGTACGAGTGGGATTGTTTGCATTTTGTGGTCGGACTGATTCTTCAGGTCTTCTCGGTGAATATGGCGTGGGAGAGTTTACAGTTGGCCTTCTGGCTCTATCATTAGTTCTTGGCGCAGTTGGTGTAAGAGAGCCTGTTCCTTGATTTCGTCTAGGAGGATACGGCGTTGGTCGTCTGGCTCTATCATCAGTTCTCTTTGGCACAGTTGGCGCGACAGAGTCTGCAATTTGTGATCGGTCTGTTGCTTGAGGTCTTCTCGGTGACTGTGGCGTCGGAGAGTTTGGATGCGGCCGCCTGGCTCTATCATGAGGTCTTCTTCGCGCGGTGGGTGACGGATTTGGTCTTCTGGCTCTATCGTTTGTTCTCCTTACAGCGGTGGGTGTGGGAGAATCTACAGCTTTCGGTCTACCTGTTTCCTGTTTCCTCGGTGGAAAAGAGTCTACACTTGGTCGTCTGGCTCTATCGTTGGTTCTCCTTACCGCGGTGGGTGTGGGAGAATCTACAGCTTGTGGTCTACCTGTATCCTGTGTCCTCGGTGGAAAAGAGTGTACACTTGGTCGTCTGACTCTGTCATTGCTTCTCGTTCGCACGGCTGCCGTAGCTGCGTCTTCTGGTCTTCTGGCTCTGTCACTGGGTCTTGGCGCCGTTGGCGTAGGTTGTTCAGCACCTTTTGGCCTCTCTGTATCTTGTGGTCTTCTCGCTTGAGATGGCGTGGGAGAGTCTACACTTGGTCTTCTGGCTCTGTCATGGGTTCTTGGTAGTGTTTGTGTGAGGGAATCTGCACTCTGTGGTTTTTCTGTATCTGTAGTTCTTCTTGGTGGATATGACCTGGAAGAGTTTGCATACGGTCGTCTCCTTCTATCGTTGATTCTCCTTCGCGCCATTGTCGTAGCAGAATTTTCTGGCCGTCTCGCTCTATCATCATTGGTTCTCCTAACCGCGGTGGGTGTGTCAGTGTTGGTATTTCCTGGTCTATCCTGAGATCTAGGTGGGAATAGGGTGGCAGACGGTACGCTTGGTCGTCTGGCACTATCGTGGATTCTCCTTGAAGATTGTGGGGTATGTCTGGCATTAGGTCTGGTTCTATCGTGTCTCCTCCTCGAATGAGATGCCGTCGGAGAATGTGCATTTGGTCTTCTGGCTTCACCATTAGCCCTGCTCCGTGAGGACCCCATGTGAGAGTCTGGTCGTCTGTCCCTGTTGTGGATTCTCCTAAGCTGTGCTGACGTCGGAGAGTAAGCAGCAGGTTGTCTAGCTCGATCTTGGTTTCTTGTTATTTTCGAGGGCGTGGAAGCATTGGCATAATTAGCTTGTCTGTCCCTGCCCTCAATTCTAGACGGGGCGGGTGTGAGAAAGTTATCATAGTTTCTTCTGGGCGGGATAGGAGTAAGAAAGTCTACATCTACTCGTCTTGACCTATCGTGTGTTCTCCTCCTCGAAGGATATGGTGTGAGTACGTATGTATTTGCTGGCGTGGTCCTTGCAGGAACTATCCTGGGGGCTGGCGTTGTTCTAACCATCGTAGTCCTGGGAACCGTTGTCGTGGTAGCCTCTGTTGTTGTTGTAGTCTTCACAGTAGTCGTAGTTTGTGTTGTAGTCGTAGTGGTATCTGGAGTTAATTTAACGTGCGGTATTTTTTTCGGCGCGGTAACCAAGGTAACGTTCTTCTTTCTGTGTTTTCTCTTCCTGTGTCTGCCTTTTCTAAGCTTTTTTGCCCTCTTCGCAGCTTTGCGCAACTTCCTGTCCAGCTTCTCGGCCTCTTCGTCAATGTCCGTCGTGTCTATCTTCGTCACGACCACTGGGACAGCGTTAGAGTCCACGGGGCACAGGCCGTCCTCCACCATGATGTCATCGATAGCAATGTCACCTTGGTATCCCTTCTCCGTGATTCCCTCGAACGCAATCTGCGATAAATACAAATATATGTGGCTAAGTAAACTTATAACAGACTACTAGTATATCGTAATGCCATGCCAAACTTAAGTAAGTGGTTTATTGTCCAGATGTATTGTAAAATGTCACGTCTATAAAATATAGAATGTTTTTATTTTAATTTTACGTTATTTTAATTTGTGTTATGTAAATAGTGTTTACTTAATTTATACTGTAGATACTTTAAGCTTTATAGTCGACATCGTCTCATAATCATTATGGCTTGTCTATACACTTTTATGTTATTGAATTGTTTATTTACGTCGTATATACAAAATAAGCTGATAAATAAACAATCTGTTAGTTTCCTACCTGATACCCTGCTCTGGCTAGCTGTCTGGGGATGGCCAATCGGGCGATTATCCACACGTCGCCTTGGTTACCGTAAGCTCTCCACACCGACGTAATCTGGTAACCTCGAGCCTGTGGGCGGTGAACAAGATAGCATAATTAATAGCTAATAGCCATGAATCTTCACAATTAGAAAATGAAAATTTTAACAATGGTGTTAGTGATAACTTCAACATTAATTAGAAATTTATTTTATTTTGCCTATCATTTAGGTAAGTCATTGTTGCTGTTTTCTTGGTGTTCTTATTTTTATTTTATCTTATTTTTTTTAAATGTATTATTTTTTATATTTTTTTATATTTGTTTGTTTGTTTATTTTTTATTTTAATTTTTTTTTTATATTTCTTTTAATTTTTTTAAAAATTGTTTTAAAATTTTTACTCTGACTACGGAAATAATCCAAAGTAAAAATATGCGAGTAGGTTAGGATTAATGATATTGTGGCTCAGATTTAATTCCAATTCAAAACTTTCAGCTTTGTTGTCCGATGCATTATATTAGCACTGCACTATCTAATACCTATAACATGGCTCACGTGTAGTATAATTAGAAAATAATAATCTACATAATATGCACGTTTACAATTAATGATACATTTGGAAGCAGTATACATAATGTGTTGCTCAGAATATCACCGGACCGGAACCGATATGGACATGTACACATGTAGTAGCGTATGCACAACTAAGGTTACGTAGTGTACGGCTATAACTACCGCTGTTGGTGAACTTATTTGTCAGCGATTGGGAGGTTCATAAAGGCAGCGTACAATGTTAATATTTCTCTACTAAACATACATATTAGTATTCATCTTCGTGCATTGTAGCTCTTGCTAAGCGACGTAAAACTAATGTAAATGAATATGTTCATGAAAAACGTCGATCCCAGTTGTAAACAAATACTGATGACTGTCAAATTTTGAGAAATTGGTGATGTTCAATCGAGCTTATTTCATTTTATTAATCGTCCGTCATTCGGCTAAGACTAATAGGAACATTTATAATAGCATACAAGTATGTGACGTGACCATCATTCATGAATAACTGAGTTTCATGTTAGTCTTCCATTTACAAATCTAAACTCTAAAAGTACGCGTTTCTTCGCGAAGATTATATCTATGTTATATAATCACGATCATATCTAAAGTTGGAATTTCAATTATATTAACTTATTTGTGTATACAAAAGTGTTTATCAGTTCATACGGTAATGGACTCGCACGTACACATGGAGAATGGAGTGCTGACTTGATTGGAGAAGAATACCACATGTTATGAAGACATGCACTCAATGGAACATATTTGTAAACAATGTCATTTTTCACTTTTAAAACTGACACAATAACTGGCATTCATGTCTTTAGGAATGCTTTCGGAGTTTAAAAAGCAATCTTAACCAAATATGTTCCTATTGAAATATTTTGTAGAAACGAATTATTTCATTTATCTTTTCATGTATTCATAGGCCAACCTAAACTGCACGATTGATCTTTGCTTCTAGGGGTCTACTTCTGTTTGTGGTCATTGAAATATCTCCTGAACGGGCGCATATCAAAATATATCTTTTTGCCGTCGTGCTTGGTCTTGACTCTATCTAGCTTCCTGCGCGTATACATCTTGTCATACATATATTTATTAACAACTGACTATGTTAGCTTCTTTTAAAGGATCAAAAGACATGAACAACAATATCGTATATATTTTAATTATTTTCTAAAGTCGCTGCACTCTATTTCAAGGAACTATGTCTGCGATGGTTACTTCTAACAAAACGCAAGAAAAAAAGTATACTATGCATCTAAAAATAGTATCAGTTATACATAAGACTACTGCATTGCGTCCTACTAATCCCTATTGTATATCTGCTTCTACGTTCAGGTTGTTTCTGGCTTTTATATCTAGTAACGCAAGCCCTCTTTACCTTGGCGTACACGTTTAGTGTTCCAATATGTTTCCCGTTCATGTGGTAATGGAAGCCAACACATTGTTCCCTCATTCCACGGTATAACGGAGAGAACATCACAGCATTGCTACCTCTGGCCTTGGCGGAAGCTTCAATATACATGAAGTGACCTGAAACAAAAGTAAATCATAAGTAAAATAAATCATATATTATTAAATAATATGGTCATGCGATAAATAGTCTTATGGTCCCACGTCAATTGAAGAACCATGGAATAGCTTTGGAAGCTTTTAGGCTTCTTGTAAATATGGACCATACACTACGTCATAATTATTAATACATGATCGCATAGACAAACATCATCATTGGTGGTAACGATGTCATCATCATCTAAACGTCAAGGGATCAACATTACTAAACGGCATTAGGTAACAGTCTATGGCTAAGGTTGGAGTGACACCGTTTCATTCAGAACGGCCCTGGTTGTGTTGATATCTCCTAGAACGAAGTCCACTGGATGTATACTCAAGTTGATATCAATGGACCCTACCAGTGTCTGTCTGACAGGTGTGGTCCTTAGAGGGTCCGGTACTATCAGATGGGGTGCTTCCCTTCCCCCGAACCCAGTCGAAACCGTCAGAGTGATTGGTCTGTGTAAAGCCGCACTTGTAGGGGTCTTCGAAACCGCAGAACGTCGCAGTTTTCGCTGCAATTAGAACACATAATCTAAGATGTTTTTTATTAGATATTGCTTCAGTTACATTTTTATGCAAATGTTTTAAATGAATCCATTTTAATTGTATTCCAGATCAGCAGAATGTAACAGTTTTCATTGAAATATTAACATGTGTATTATATATAGATATTTTAGCCAGAAAAACATAAAAACAGATAACACTATACTTGAATCATTGGATTGAAATCGTTAATGAAAATGAATGTATTTAAATAATATAACAACTCAATGCAATGACCTTGGTTTCGTATGACGTCTGCAGAATCTCTTACATTTTCCATATTTCTTTTAAATTATGTCCAGATTATTTACCTCTTGCCTGCCTTGATTCTAACATGAAAACAGTGAAACGCTAATAGAATCATACATATTATTGTCATGAACAATAGATTTTAGATAAATAATGCCGTCATAGATTAACTGAATATATGTTGTCTGTGAAGATATTTGCATAAGTATCGCAGTTTCTAACGTGATGAAATATGGTAACATTATATTACAGAGTATATGCCTTTGTTGTTATTGAAAAACTATTCAAGAGAGTGGGTACTGCTAGGAAAATATAAACAGCAAGTGGAATTTGCTATTATATTGTTTGTATATGGTATATAAGCAAAAGGTCATGATCTCGGATCGTCACATAATTGCACAACAACTGTCTCTGTCTGTGACATTCCACAAATACCGTCGTTTCTATGAGGCTATACTTCCAAAACATATAATAGATTTCAGCGCTGGAAATTTGAATAGACTTTTAGAGCTGAATTAATTTGCCTACGGGTATGTACGGGTCCCTTTTAAGTGTTGCTTACTCAGGCAAATTTTTAAAGTTTACCAAGCACCCGTTCTGATAGGAATTCACTGACAAGAGTGAATGACAAATCTGGATCTCAGCGTGCCTGCTGGTTGAAGGTTAAAGAACAAGGTTTCGCGTGTCAAACATGATTGACGCATAGTTGTGGATAAATATGGAAGAAGAAGAAGTAGAAGAAGAAGAAGAAGAAGATAAGAAGAAGAAGAAGAAGAAGAAGAAGAAGAAGAAGAAGAAGAAGAAGAAGAAAAACAAATAAGAAGAAGAGTTTATTATATTGTCACGTGTATATAAAATATGAAATTTAAAAAAACCTGCAAACGCTATTGACTTATTAGATACTGTTAAAACGGTGTAACAAATAGGCCAACTGTTGTAAATATAACTATTGGCGGACATTTTGAAAAGGTTGTAGGTACAACATGTATGCGTGCATGCAAAGATACATGCACGTTGTGTTTTCTCTTGACAGCTGAATGTGCATTAAGACACCTAAGGCGCCCTTTGGGTCCGCCACTGATATAGACGAGGGTGTTTACTGATGTGTACCATGGAGGGTTAACAAAACTCATTTCTAGCGTACTATTATGTAAGGTTATAGAACATGATCTTCCCTGCTTTTTGGACAATCAGTTCATCTAATTGTACCAAATTATCTCTCTATCTGAGTGGAAGCAGACAGTTATGTACGTTTATGTAGTTTCAGAGCCCGGCATTCCTATTTATCACATCAGATACAAAACGTTTGACATAATAGACGCGTCATGCTGTGATGCTACTTCCGGTTGAAGAGCGCCATATTGTTCTAAGTTTGTACTGAGCGTATGTTGTTCATTTTATATCACAACGGTGCCTACATGATATTATCAGTTACTGACAAATATATAATAGTATATTAAAATAATATGACAAGCTGGTAAG